>VYZT01047586.1:0-43393 GCA_013400735.1 Pomatostomus ruficeps
ATGTTTATTAATATTAAGCATTTAAAATATTAAAATTATATTTTAATATTAAATAGTTCTGATGAAGCAAGTATATTGAATAAATTTCATGTCTATGAACTTGGGGTTTTTTTCTCCAAAAGGAAGAGGATTGCATTTAATGGAAAATGGAGCAGTGGTTATTTTCAAACCCCTAGTGCAATACTACGCTCAAGAATCAGGTATTGACCAATAATAGTTCCTCTTCCCAGAGAATGTAATGATTTGAGGCAAGGTGTAACATCTAACACATTAACAATAAGATAAGAATAAATAAAAAGCATGAAGTAGATTTTTGTATGTGGTGTTAAATTGACTCAGTTTGAAACTGATGAAAAACTTGTTCAGCCGCATTATTGCTAAATCCTCCTGAAGGCAGCTTGGGAGATAATAATTGTAGTTCAAGCTTTTGCTGATGTGTTTCTTGAATATTTCATAACTTTTTGACCTTAATTAATAATAATTTTTCTGCACCGTGTAAGGAATCATTTTGATATAATCACCTCTGTTTAAAAAAAAGTGAGGAAAGTACATTTGAAAATTCAGAACATATTTTTGATCATAGAAAAAATGTAGGAATGCTGCTTCCTGCTCCCCTCCCATTCAAGTTGAAATCTCTGATTTGATCAAAATTATTTGAGGTTGTTTTTTTTTTAATGAGCATCTGTTCTTTGAGTTTTTAAAATTTTTTTTGATTACTTATTGTTCATTATTTCCAGTTACTGGTACTATCTAGTGTTTCTAGTGTTTTTCAGTGTCTGCCTTAAGTCTGAAAAGTTAATGTTACTGGAATATTCTTTGAATTTTAATCTGCTTAGACTGCAACGAATGCTTACATCACTGTGTGGAACAATTGAGCTGTCTAGTGCCAAGTTTTATGAATCTTAATAATGAAGATAATTAAATTATCTTTATTTCTTCATGTCAAATGTAAGTAATGAATAAAAAAAGAAAAGGAAAAAATGTAACACTAGTGTGATGGGGAAAATGAAGGATAAAACTGAATTTGCAGTAGGGATCAGCAAAAGCAATTGGACAGCAATTCTCATTTGGGAAGTACTGAAAAGCCATGGTGTTGTGGTGAGCTGTGTCCAGCTGCAGTGCCCCCATTCTCTGTTGATGGGGAAAATGTGAGGGTTTGGTGCCTGGGCCACTTTTGTTGTTGTGGTTCTTTTTCTGGGTAGTTAACAGCCTTAAGAATCAGCTGTAACAGAAATGCTTCCTGGTGCCTTCGCTGTCCGAACAAGTTCCCCACAACAGATTACCTGTCAAGTGCAGGATGACGGCCAGAGCAGAGCCCAGCCAGGTGCCAGGAGCAATGCAACCAACTGTGCAAGTACCAGCCTCACCTGCACTGACTCTCTCTCTTCCTTCTTGAGTCCAACGCTGATAAGAAAACACCAGTGCTCACAACACTTCTGCCAGGTGGATATGTTGGAAATTGTGGTGTGAGAGCATGAATAGTAGCCGTAACGTTTAAAGATTTCAAACTACTGTGCAGATGTTGTGTGCAGGATTGTTTTGGGTCCTTAGGGTCCTTAATCTCATTTTGGAATGATGTAGTGTAAAAGCTGGTTGTTTGTTTGGTTTGGTTTTGTGATACAGTTTTCCCATAAGACTCGTATTAATGTTCAGGAAGCAAGATTTAAGTAAGAGACTGTTTCTTGTTTTAGTAAAGTTTGAATTCTTTCTCTAGAAGAATAAAATGTGATGTGAGACAGTTAAATACAGTAAAAACTGAAATAAGCTGTCCAAGCTGAACTCACTGGACCACCCAGGTCTTGGACCACCCAAGGGACCAACAACAAGCAGTTGCCTGAAAGAGGTGGCCTTTTACTGGAGGTCGAACAAGTTGTATTGCAGACCTTGGATATATTTGGTAGTGATTTCTTAATGCAGTTGGCTGCCTACTGGAGCTGGTCCTTATTATAAGTTCCCACTGTATCAGTAATGTCCCTGAAAAAATGGCATTTCTTATTTACTTCTGACCTTAACAATTTTTTTTTTTCTCTTTTTAGGACAAAAGTAAAATTAGCAGCTTAGCAATGTGTTGCTACTAAGTAGAGATTTCAAGTTACCCTAGAGTTGTGTAGTGTCACATATAAATAGGATTTTTGAATGGGGGGAGAATTGATCAGTGCCATTGGTAGGATGTGCAATGAGAATTAAATTGGAAGCACTCACGTAAATAATTCTTACTTGAACCACCTTCACTATGCTTCTGTTCGTGAGAAATGGTACAATATGAAACCAGCTAATTCCATGTTTGAATTGCTGTGTTTGTAAGCTTAAATGGCCTTTGCAAAATGTAGAAAATCTCTTAGTTGGGAGTTATTCCAAGTGGCAGGTTTTGTCCTTAAACCCACAGTAAAATTATTTATATGAGTGTGTAAATACTTTCTGTTATTAAAAATTGACATTGAATTAAAACTTCATGTGGCAATCATAATTTCAAGATGGTTTCCCATTCTGTTTTTTCTTAAATTGTTTAGATAAAGTGTAAGTCATCTAACTTACACTTTATCTAAACAACATCAACATTTTTATGAACGTTTTTATGTACATGCTTTTGCAGCAATAGTTTTGTTCTAGTGATGATAACTTAAGGATAGAAAGGATACAAGGAGGGTTTACTGCAATGTAATTAACTGTTATGCAAATTAAAAATCCCTCCGTTGTGTATCAGTAAAATCTTTTATTCCTGTAATCTTGTTTTAGTAGCTAGAGAAAATATTTAAAAGCAAACAGCTGTATCTTATGCAAACCTTCTCTTAAGTATATCACTTTATTTATTTAGGATTATTTTCCATTGTAAGTTTTATTTAACATCTAATTTTCTGATTTTTTTCCATCCTTTCTTAAAACCAAAATAAAGGTAGCTCTAATTTCTCCTTTTTGCAAGCTGGATGAAGCACTTCCTAATTAATTTCACTCCTATTAGAGGAGTGAAAATTTATTTTGTAACTATAAATCCATGTACTTTCATAATATTTTTTCAATCTAAAATGAATACAAACATTATTATCACCCTGTTGAAAGACACAAAGGACTCCTGTATCTTTGCAAGATAGGAAGAAACTTTTGAATAAAGGGGGCTTCAATTAAAGCCCTGTAGGCAGGGCTAAGTGTGTGTTATTTTGGGTATATATATGTGTTATTTTGGGTATACATATATGTGTTTACACTAATTTTGATCTATGCACTAATAATAGTTTAATTATATCAAATTAATATTATTCATATATAAGTTTCACAACTACTGCTTAGTAGTTTCATAGAATGGTTTGGGTTGGAAGGGACAACAAAGATCATGAAGTTCCAACCTCACCTTCCACTAAACCAGTTTGCTCAAAGCCCTGTCCAGTCTGACCCTTCTTTATTTAATTATGCAAAATTATGATGAGGCAGACCCCAGAAAAACATACTCAGACTGGTTTCTTAATATTAATTTATGTATGTGGAGTATGAGAATATAGATTGAGTCATCCACATCATGAAATGAATTACAGGTGCCAATATAATAATAATAATTTTAAGTCAGAACAGTTGACAAAACATCAGTTCACGTGTCCTACAAGCCATAAGGCCTTGTCCTTTTACCACCTTATAGCCAACTAAGTAAAACAAACAAACATGTTCTGAGATAAAATAGTATATTAATTGTTTTAAATTTCATTTAATAAACAATATGTTGAAATAGTAACAGTGATGAAGAACTTGCTCAGTATTATTTCTAGGTATAGAGATAAGTCTTGTATTCTTATTACCAACCTTTCTAATTTTTCTCCAGTCGTATAATGCTAGTAAGTCATTGCAAGTCCATGGAAACAGACTCCCGATGAGCAGTTTCACTGAGGGGAACGTTCTCGGCAGGGCTTTGTTAACCTGATGTTCTGTGGTTTCGCCTCGTAAAACTAGCAAGGGGCTCTCTGCATGGAATGTTAATGGGGGGAAGTAATGAATGCAGGATAGGATGTAAGATTCAAACATGCATCAAGTTGGGGGTTTGGAGGAGATCCTTGCACACAGTAGCAAAGATAAAAGCATTGGAACTTTTTTTGTTTGTTTCAAGCCAACAGTTGGCTATCTGCTGGAAAACTGGCTTTGAAGTAAGAACATAAGAAAGGAATTAGAAGTTAAGCTACATAAATTTCTTTTAGTTTGGTCTTGGTGAAAGAAACAAAGTTGTGGGTCATCTTTGTGGTTTTAAAACAGTTTAAAAATTATTCCTATTTCAAAACATTCTTATAAATTATGTACTTTTTAATTCTACCTCAATAGATTCTCTTAAGAGGAAGGCTGCTTGTGCCATACCTTTGCCTTCTTTTCAAAAGTGTACTTTGAGAAACTTGCAGCTGAACTAATTTCAGTTCCTGGAACTTGTAATTGCTTTTGTAGGGAAAATGTATTCAACACTTTGTAGTTCCTGAGGAATCAAGCAGTTGAAATTTTTATACAAGTGCAGTGTAAATTGGTTACATCATTCAGGCATCACCTGATCTTGAATTTGTTTTCCAGGGAATGGAAACATCTATGGATGAGCTGTTTCTTGCTCTGTGTGAGTGATGATTGTGGTTGAGGGCCCAGATGAGGTCTGGTGAGGCAGCTGTGTTTGTTTTTGTTACAGTAAAGCCCACCATAACTGTCATTCTGAGGATGTTGATCAGACCATCTCTCCTTAATGGCTTGGTCACTTCATCCTCTCACTGCTCAGTGTGCAAGTTCTGCTGCATTAGAATGCCTAACCTGAAGGGCTTTAACCTTCCCCTGTAAATTTATTAGGAACATGACAGCAAGAAAAGATGTGTAACTGTGATTTGAAATAGATAATCCTTTTTTTAGAGTGAGGGGTGTACTTTTTTTTCTATAAGATGATTTTTGTACTTCTTATTTAAATACAAACAGGCAGTTGCATAAGATTTCGCAATATGGAATAACAAGTAGTGATGCTGCAGAGAATGGATACGGCTTGTTTTGGGAATAACTAGTGCTCCAGATTTGAGGAAATAGAAATGACCACTAAACAGTGGCAGTGGGGGGTATGATCAACTAAGCACTGTGAAAACTGCTTAGTAGGTAATTTTAAAAGTAGATAATCTTAGCTGTTTGATAGTAGACAAGACTTGGTCAAAGTCAAATTTTCCTGTTTGCTGGCATTTGCATCTATGTTAAATGAAATAACGGGGCTGGATCAAGCTAGATTATTACTCTCAATTTTTAAGAAGTTTTGAGAAAACAATTCTGTAGCACTGGGAAAAATTAGAGTTGTTGGGTTTTTCTGGGGGTAGGGGCTAAAAAAGAAGAATGGTTGAAAGACAGACAGTATAGCCATTGTAGTGCTAGCATTGCTGACTAATCACCAGTTATAAATTACAGAATATGTATGTGGAGTGTAGTAAAAATGGTCATGAGAGAAAATGGAATGTGAGATGCTTACCTCTGTCAGTCAAATGTTGTTAAATGAACCGTAACACAATAAATATCATGTTGTAATGATTTAAGTGGGCTTGTGTAATTTACCTGGTTTAAATAATGAAGTGTCTTAGCTTATTCTTAAAAAGGTAGTTAAGAGATAGCTTTATAAACTGTGTATGTTGATAAGTGAAGAGGCTTTTGAAGCTTTTCAGAATCAAATGAGTTTGAACGGTGATTATAGAACAATTTAAACTCAAGAGCTGTGTATTGTAATTATCAAAACAATTTATGAAGGGTGATCAGTGTATTCTCTAATACTGGTAATGATGAAACCAAATGTTGGCCTTTTCAGAAGTTATGTTCAAGAACAGCTGTGTTTGAAGTCTAATTCAGAGAAATTCTACCACCTGCTTAATTAATTAATTCTACTGAAAAGCAGGTCTTGTACTCTTCTTGACTCATTGCTGTCTCTCAGTCCACAGTACTAAAAGATTTCCATGGTAGAAATCCTGTCTTGTAAGTTAGCACATATTGAGCCATTACTGCTCCTTCTCAGAGTTTTTTGCTACCTTCTTGATCTGTAGAATTCTGTAGTACTTGTTATGAAGAAAAAACTTTGCAAGAGTAATATGCAACTTAATGCTGATGATTGTCTTGGACATTGTTTGACATGTTAAATACAAGCAAGATATGTAGTGAACACTAAAATTGCAACTGGCCCCACTCTTGTAGGCATTCACTTGTGCTCTCAATAAGATGCACAGTGCTTGTTTCTGGTCATTCAGGCTACTTCAAAAGAATGGGGTTTTTTTCTCCTGTTTGATAGCAAAAGTTAGAAGAGTTTTTTAGATGAAGACTTGAAATATTTGAATTTTAACCATCTATTGAATATGTTGTGTATTGGTTCATGGAACAGTGCTTGCATTGCAGTAATGGCACCCAGCTGCATGTGTCTCCTTTGATAAGGGTCTTTGTCAGTGCCTAAGGAAAATACAGAATTTGGATGAGAAGTTGGCTGAAAGCCAAGATGAGTTGATGGCAGAGAGGCAGCCTGGAGGAACCCTCAGAGGTTATGTTATTCTTTGATGGAATGCAAGTACTATTAGTTCTTGGAGCACAGAAAGTTTATTGACTAGGTGCTCATTAGGCCAAACTACTTTAGTTTTTGTTCTTTCCTCTACCAAAGAAAGGGAAAGCAGGTTTAACAGGACAACTTTTGCAGACAATTTTGTAAGAGCATTATAGTTTTGGAAATTAAGAACGTGTAGTCGCAGCTCCAAGTATTGTAAAGCCAGGTCTTAGAACCACAAGCTAAAAATCAGAATATTCTTATGGTTATTCAGTTTTTCTTTAGTTAATTTTCTTTTTCATACTTGTGTATTTTAAATATAAACGAATTCTCAGTCATTGAAATATGCAATGAGTCTTTAATCAAGTTCACTTTTACTTTGTGATTATAAAATGCATGACACTGAACCTCTTTTTAACTTCCAATATAGTGATGCATCAAGTGTCTGTTGAGGCTCTTAGTTTGCAAGATTGCTTAATTAGAATATTTTTATTTCTTAGGATAATTTATCTGTATAATTGTCTTTTAATGTAATTCTGAAGTAAAACTTTAGCTAGTTACTTTAAATGACAAGTAAGAATGGAATAAACAGATATGGATCACGAATTTTGCCATCTCTTTTGAAGAATTACGCCACACGCTGCTTGCAGAAAAGCGAAGAATAATGATCACAGATGAAACTTTGAGAGGTTGTGCTTCACATTTTTTAGAAAGCTTTATTTATTGTTTAAATTATGCCAAAACATAAGAAAAATACAAATTGCATAACTTAAATCTTGTATCAGAGGGTCAGTGATATTTCAGTTTTTCAAAACAGAATCATAGAATGTAAGTTGCTGCATAAATAAGACACAAGTAGACAATATTTACTTTATATATTTACTTCTACCTCACTAGAATGAAAGAAGTTGCTTTTGGCTGGTAAAACATATAAAACTTCAGGTAATATGACTTTTTAAAGTCTGTCTGGGATTGTAAGTTGTGTAGTCTGGTTTAAAACTGGAGGATAAAGCTTCTTGTGAGAATAGAAGCCCGAAAGCAGAAGTCAGCCGAAAGTTGATTAATGGCCAATAGTCACATTTAATTCAGTTCTAAGTGTGGTATTTACTAATAAAGCCACTTTGTCAAATCTTATGTGATTTGAGGTAAAAGTTTCACTCACATGAAATTTAATAGGTGATTTGGATAGTGTTGCATCATTTGTGAAAAGAGCAGCCTATAAATCTGTTCTAGTTGAAAAAAAATTTAAGAATAAATACATATAACTTGATTCTTAAGCAGTATTACAAAACCTCCACTCTGTCAAGTTTAGGGTTCTTGATTCACAATCTCCATTGATATCAGCACGTGTTTGACCTTCACCAAAGTCATGGGAAGCTTGTAGAAGTCTTAGAGCTCACACACTCTCCTGAGCACTAGGACTTGGAGAAGACCCAGAGTCCCTACATATGCATTTCAAGACTCAGGAATTATTTTCCAAGAAACTAAACACTGGTTCTTCAGCTGTTCATAGCAAGAGCCTTTCTTTAATATTTTTAAACTTTTCAACAGGGTTATTTTATGCCAATACTAGTAAAACTTACATTTATTTGCTGAAAAGGTCATGAACCCTGTAGGATTTAGGGTCAGAACAGAGCATAGGAAGTCTGATGATAGCAGGGGGTTGGATGGCTAGCCCAAGGAAAGCCAGATTAGACTGAATGTGATGCCAGGAACCTCATAAAAGGAATGTTTTCAGTATTTTACCTTCTTCTACTGTGCTGTCCCCTTCTGCTCCTTTAAGCACAGTGATCACAGTATTTTTACCTAATGGGTATCACATATACCTTTTAAAAAGAAAAGAAATGCATTAGAAATTCTTAAAAAGAGTTTGGCCTAGCAAAAAACTTGTGGAAAGTGTCAAGTTACATTACCTCTGAAATGTAGGAAACAAACACTGAAAATTAATCATCTGAATCCTCAAGCCTGTGGAGTTAGAATAAAGTTGTGACAAATATTTCATGTTGTGACTGACATTTGAAGAGTTTAATGTATTTAGATTATTTATACAGATCTGCTCCAATGTTTTGTTTAAAAGAGCATGAGTTTCTGGAAGGCATTTGCTGCTTAATCACATGAACTATGACTGTGGTATCATAGGCGCAAAATTATCATTCTTCCATAAATATTTAATCTTAAAATGTGGATTAAAAAAATTGCTCAACTGCTCTTCTTTATCCTTTTAGTGAAGCAGAGATTCCATGAAATGTCTTTTAAAATTTTGGTTTGTTTTTGTTTGTTTTGTTTTTAGTACACTGCAAAGGAAAAGATGCAGGAAACTACAATGGAAACAATTCTTTTTTAGATTGTTCGAATTCAGGGACTCTTCTCATATACTTCATGTTTGACAGAGAATTTAAGTTAAAGCTTAGACCTAATGTACTTATTTGTAGGTTCTTTTTCCCTTTTATTTATTGGAAAAATCCTAAATGTTTGTTAAGCTAGAGGGTACTTCTCTACCACAATCCCATAGTTCAAGTATTAAGGAAGTAGAAATAGTTGGGTACTGTGGAGCTGTTAGCACTCTTAATACCATGTGGCTGCTGCTGAAAAGGCCAGCTAGCAGCTGGTTGGTTTGCTCTTTCTGGCTTCTTCGTTTGATAACCCAAATCAGAATAATTCTACTTAAAATGTCAAAGCCCTAGATCTGTCTTCACCTGATAAAGAACAGGGATTAGGGCTGTAGAACTGTCACTCCAGTCTCATTAGGTTATGCTGCTAATTTACAGATTTGTCTGTGGCACAGCTTCTTGTCCTTTGTTAACACCTTTCTTATCAAAGAATTATTTATTTGTTTTATTATCTGCTTATTTATTTGTTTCTTCTTCTGTGAGGTCTGGCAAGGAGAAGGTACTTGGCTTTTTTCTGCTGTGTGGAGGAGTGCAATCAGTAGCTGCAGTGATAGCAAGAGCAGGGTTAAGGCAGTGCTTTAAATTGGTGACAGGAGAGCGAGTTTATGATAAGAGTGAGAAATTTGTCATACTTTGCCAAAATTAAAAAGCGACCATATCCTCCTGAGCACAACACTAGACATTATTGTCTTGAGAGGACTTAGTTGTTTACTTTAATTTGTACAGTTTCTTACTTTAGGGTGCCTGGGCTCTTGCAGGACTGTTATTGAGAGAATCCTAAGTTCATGTGGTAAAGAAGATAGAGTGAAACGAGAATGATCTAAAAATAAATTAAGTTCTCTAGTAACAGTCTTGCTGTCATAAGGAGAAATGTTTTATGGAATTGAAATAATCTTTTTTTGGAAAAAGAGAGGAAAAGGAAGTTATAGCTAGCTGGTTGGGAATCCACTGGTGAAGTTACTATGTGTACTAGAAGTGCAGACTGTAGGACAGGCTCCTTTCAATGTTTTTGCAATACTGGGAAATGACAATCATAGAATGGTTTGGGTTGAAAGGGACCTTAAAGATCACTTGGTTCCAACCCCTCTGCCATGGGCAGAGACACCTTCCACTAGACCAAATTGCTCAGAGCCCCATCCAGCCTGGCCTTGAACGCTTCCAGGGATGGGCCATCCACAGCTTCTCTAGGCAACCTTCCAGAGCCCACCACTCTTAGAGCAAAGAACTCCCTTCTTATACCTAATCTAAACCTACTCTTTTTTAACTTGAATCCACTCCCCCTTGTCCTGCTACTATATGCTCTTGTAAAAAGTGCCACTCCATCTTTCTTGTAGGCTTCCTTCAGGAACTGGAAGGCTACAGGTTAGGTCGCCCTGAATCCTTCTCCAGGCTGAATAAACCAAATTCTCTCAGCATTTCCTTATATGAGAAGTGCTCCAGCCCTCTGATCATGTTTTTGTCCTCTACTCTGGACTTGCTGCAACAGGTCCACGTCCTTCCTGTGCTGGGGACACCAGAGCTGGATGCAGCACTACAGGTGGGGTCTCACCAGAGCAGAGTAGAGGGGCAGAATTCCCTCCCTCACCCTGCTGCCCACAATGCTTTGGACGCAGCCCAGGATGTGTTTGGCTTTCCAGGCAGCAGTGCACATTGCTGGGTTGTGTCCAGCCTCTCACCCACCAGCACCCCCAGTTCTTGGCAGGGCTGCTCTGGATCTCTTCATCCCCAGCTTGTTCATTTTGGGGGTTGCCCTGACCCAGGTGCAGCACCAGCACTTGGTCTTGTTAAACCTCATGAGATTCCTGTGGACTCACTTCCCAAGCTTGTCCAGGTCCCTCTGGATGGATACCGTTCTTCAGGTGTGTAAAGAGCACCACTCAGCTCAGTGTCATCTGCAGATTTGCTGGGGGTGCACTCAGTCCCTTCATCTACATCATTAAAGATATTGAATAACACTTGTCCCAATACCACTTGTCACTGATACTCACTAGGACTCAGAGCCATTGCCCATGACCCTCTGGGTGCAGCTGTCCATCCACTTTCTTACTCATCACTCATCAAATCCTCTCTGATTTAGAGAGCAGGATGTCAAAGGCTTTACAGAAGCCCAGATAAATGGCACCTGTAGCCCTTCCCATGTCCATTGATGTATTCACTCCATCACAGAAGGTACTAAGTTGGTCAGGCAGGACTTGTCCTTGTACAGTACAGTCCAGCTGTACTGGCTGTCCCCTGTTCTCCATGTGCCTTAGCACAGCTTCTAGGAGGATCTGTCTCATGATCTTCCCAGGCACAGAGGTGAGTTTGACAGGTCGGTAGTTCCCAAGGGATTCCCCCTTTCTAAAGATGGATACAATGTTTGCCTTTCTTTGGTCAACTGGGACTTCACCTGACTGCCATGACTATTTGAGTATCATGAGAGTGGCTTGGCAGCTACATCAGCCAATTCCTCAGGACTCTGGGATGCATCTCATCAGGTCCCATAGACTTATGTACATTTGTGTTATAATAAAATATACAAAACCTGGTTCCATTAATGCAACAGGCTGCTTTCTCTGACCACAACTTTTATTGGAAAAGAATGGGGATGCTGAGCATAACTTCCTGTAACATTTTAATTTGATCACTGGAACTATAAACTCTCTCCCTGTTTTGTCTTAAGTAGTGGTGACAACAGATTCTTAATTATAATAGTATTACTGAAAAACACTGTTGCAGCCTGCAAAGGGATTTCAAAGTTCCCATCTATTATTTTGCTGAATTGCTCTGAAAGTTAATTCATTGTGATAATGGAAAACTCAATAATTATTAACTCTCTAAATGTGTAAACCGATACATGTTTTTCAGTCAACAAGTGTTTCATGAGATTGCAACTAGTGAATATTTTTTTGATAGTAATAGTATTTGAAAGATGTATTTTGGTTTATCTGCTGCCAAAAAGGTGCTCAAATGGCAAACAAGATCGTTTTCTTTGAAGTGGCAAAGACTGGCCAATTGCCAGTGTTTTCAGTCACTTCATTTATTCTCCTAATGTTGTCACTGTGCATTGCATTTCCTCATCTCCATTGACACTCCTGTCAGGGTTTGGGATACTTTTTCTTTTTTTTTGTTTGTCTCTCTGGCTTAGAATTTTTCCCCATTCTAGTTGCTGGGGGGTGATAATGGGTGAGTGATTAGTTGCTGGGAGGCAATAATGGGTAGGTGATTAAGAAAAGACAAAGAGTTGGCTCTGAGATGGGTGCGGCTAGCTAGCCGTTATCTAAGATTCCCTGGTATCTGAGATTCCCCCCTCAGAGGCTGGCAGAGATACTGGGGGAACCGGACTAGTTAAAAAGAGCCAAGCACAGCTGGAGGGTACCTTCGTCGCTCCTGGACACTGAGAAGAGAGGGAGAGAGACTGCTTGGAGCTCCAGGAAGAATCTTCCTCCACCTTGGGCTTCTGTCTTTAGATTGCCAACAGAGCGGGAAGAGACTGTCCATGAGTTTGTCTGTTCTTATTTGTTGTGGTTACCATTGTTGTTGGTCTGTCCCTATATATATATATGTAAATATATTAGTAAAGGACTGTTATTCCTCTTTTCTCATATCATTGCCTGAAAGCCCCTTGATTTCAAAATTTTGCCAGTTCGGAGGGAAGGGGGTTACATTTTCCTATTCTAAAGGAGGCTTCTGCCTTCTTTAGCAAATACCTGTCTTTGAAACCAAGACAACGCCTTCTCAAAAACTCTTGTGAACCTCTCAGCTGTCACAGAAGGAAGAATTGGGAAAGGGTTCGTTAGGTCACCCAGTCAGCCTTGCTGCAGAGTAGTGAGGAGAGGTCAGCAAATGGGTGGTTTAGTCTCCTTGATACGTTTTCAAGTAACTACTGGCACATTCTGAGTAAAGCCCAGCAGTCACCTGTGTTTTCTACTAAGTACTAATGGACTTGGTCCACATAACGATGGTGTTTCAAACATCACATTATGAAAAAGTTTTGGTTTTTATTACTGAATCTGAGATCTTTGAAAGAAACTAAATGTTGATAGTAAGAAGTCAGTATCTGTGCATGAAGTAGATAATGTATATATAGCGTGTATGCATGTGTCCCTGTTGCTAAGACAGGAAAGCCTCTTGTCCATACGTGGACAAGAGGCAGGAGTAGTGTCTTCCAGCTGCTTGATACCTAAGATGATAGCCATCCTGACTGCAACAAAAAAATTAATTAAATAAAGCAATCTGGGGTACCCAGAAAGAAAATCAAGCCTAAATAAATAAATTATATGATACATAATTATCTGACATGAGTAATGGATTTCATCTGTAAAACTGAAGCCTGTAAAGGCTCTGCTCTGCAGATAAAAGGTAATGCAATCTGAACTGGTAGTTTGATGCAAGTAAAATCTTTTCATGTCTTTTGGGATATATGTAATTGTTTAACTATGTAATAAAAAACAGGTGGATACTAGACTGATTTAATGGGGGATGATGAAGAAGTAGAGAAGACAAAAAGTTTGACCAAGCACATATAGGCCCATATGTGTGCATGTATAGAAGTACGTATGTACAGATGCTATTTTCTCTCTGTTCTGAACTTTATATTGGATATTTCATTTGAAGAGAATAATCAGATCAGTATCTAGTACCATAGCTTTGTTGTTGGGCTATAGCTGATCTAATTAGTTATCAGTGGAAAGGTGATGCTCTCATTACTCTGAATAGTATAGGTGCTGTGGTTATGAGCACACAGGGTTATATCCACTCTCAGTGTCAGACCAGTCTTAAGCTGATTTAAATGCATATGTGACCTGACTGTATAATTAGCACAATTTAAGATAGTTTGATCCTATCACTTTGAGAGAGTGGAAACCCTCCATATCTTCTAAAATAAATAGGAATATCTGACAAGGATCAGAGGCAAAAAAATCACGCTATGTTCTACTCAGCTTAGGCTGTAAATTTTGTATTAGCCTGATTTACAGCCTGTGGAGTTCAGGATTGGTTTACTTGCTGCAGTGTGCTTACAATTGTTGTTAAACTCTGACTATGCTGTCATTTAGGCAACAGCAAGCTTTTCAACCCAGTAGGGAAAAATGGATAATGCATGTTAGTTTCTTGTAGTCAGGGAACTAGATTCAATGACTTAAAAAGTAAATGTGCTAAAGGATTTCATTTTTATGTTTTAATTTTTTTTCCTCAATTTTTCTTTTTTCTTTTTCATTCTTAGTCTTGGCAACAGCTTCTAACAGAAACACAAGAACAGTACCTGGAAATGGTGTTAATGTTGCTCTGTTACTTAAAGAGAGCACAGTATCTTCTTGATTTAGGTGGAGAACTTAGTACCCCTGAGTTTTTTTACCAGGGACCTCATATGCACGCAAGGATTAATATATATTGAGATTTCTTTCTTTCAGGATGAATTTGTGCACCAGGGATGTTTAATGTTTGCTTTTCAAAACTAAAACCTTTCAGCACGTCTTTTCATAAGTAGAATTAAAATTGCTAGTGTCAAATCCAAAATGTTTATCTGAGAAATCCTGATTGAATAGGACAAACAAATGTCTGGGGAAAGATTTTATCTGATACAGTAGCTCTGTAGTCTAGATCTCTGTGGGTATTCTGGTCAGAAGTGGAATTAAGACAGTTGTTAGCATTCTCTCTCTTTGTACAGGTTCTTAGCATTAACAACCAAGATCTTTCTCAAATGGCCAGAAAAATCCATCTGCCTTAAGAGGAAACTCCCTGTTAGTTCCAAATTATGAAGAAAGCTGATATCTTTGCTGCCATAAAGTCAGCTTCATGTGTAATGCACCCCACAATTCCCCCAGCTGTCGGCTGGCATGATAGCTGTCAACATAATCACTAGACATGCTCTGTAGCTCTGACCCTTTTCTGCCCTTTCTACACGAAAGTGTCTGTTCCATGAGCTAATGATCAGACGCAGACAATAAGGCTTTCCTTACCCCAGAAAACTACTTCAAGGCTGTGATGCTCACCTAAGTAAGGGTCTCTTTAGTCCTAATACAGCCCCTGCTTCCCTCAAAAGTAACAGAGCTTTGAAGCTTTGCTGCTGCTTTATGAACTGCAAGTCAGGCATTGTTTGACCAGTTACTCCAGAAGTGACATCAGGCTGTTGCATCTCCAAAATGAGTAGCTTGCTCCAATATACTTAGAGTTAGGCTCAAAGCCTTCTCTCAGTCTGTTAGCCATTTTCATTTCATCTAACTTTTAAAAGGGTTATGCATTACAGTCCTTGGATAATGTGGCCAGTTGTAGTTTTTTCTGTAGTACAGTAAGAAATTAGGTAATTTGCTGCTAATTTTCCTTTTAATTTATTACAGAAGTCACAGAGATTCTGATAAGTCCTTAATTTAAAAAAAAAAGCAAATATAAGCTATCACTGTCATCAAATATGAATTCACTTTCTATGGGGATTGAATAACATCTAAGAAGTTGTGGTACTGCATGTCATTTTGCAGACCTCATTGGACGTTTTCAAATCTGGATTTCAAACTTTGACTTCTTAATTCTTGTATAGAAAAGTAAATTATTCTCTTTTTCAAAGTCACTAGGACCTCAGCAGACACATCTTGTTGATACTAAGATATTTTATGCAGCTGCATCAGATTTGTGTCAAGTACTGTATTGCTTTGTAAAATATGTCTGCATGTTTCCCAGTATAGTGGGACTTCAGTGGTGTTTGGGATTTTGAGTCCTGAGATGAAATTAATATTTACAAATAACTGTGATTTTCTTTCACAGAATCATTCTTGAACTCAGATTTTTACTTTTTATTTTACAGTTCAAAGTACTCTTATTTTCGCTTACTTTCCTATTTCCTTCTGCTCTGTTGATTTTGTGAGAATAAACAGAAGTAAAATCTGTGAATAAGTGTTTGTGAGGTGTTTCTGAATAGTGGCTGGATGAGCTGCAGGAGAGGATGGAGTAGATCATGAAGTGATGAGAAAGTTGGCCATGGGAAATTCAGAGTGAGGGAGAAAGAGGTTTTCCTTCATTGAAGGGTCATGGGAATGGCTGTTTTCATCCTGAAATGTGTATGCCCATTTGGAGGCAAGGAGGCTTCCACTCAGGTTTGCAGAATTAGATGCAAACACCATAGCCTTTGCACCTTAAATGATAGTGTTTAGGATATGTTGGGGTTTATGGTAATCATACGATTCTTATTGAGTAGACTCAGAATGTTACACCACCTTGGATGATGGCATTTAGAGCCAGCTAAATGTCATTGTTTTAATTTTATAACCTGGTTATGTAATCTTCATCTCCAAGTAGCTGTAACAGTGGAGTTCTGTTGATACGATTAACTTAATTTCTGAATTTTTTTTCTGTTTTAGTTATTAAGTAGGTGTCATTGAATCCTCAAAACAAAAGAAACGTCGTATTTTTTTCTTTGGATTGCTTTGTGACATTACAGTGCATTGCAACTTGTGTTAACTTCTGGATTTTCAAACTTGTGAGTGGTATGAAGCCTGCTGCATTGCAGAGATCCTGTTCACACCTGTTCACATAGGTGCACCCCAACCCTTTTACCACAAAAGAAAGAAAGCTGTTGTGATGGGAAAGTCAGAAGGCTCTTTGGGGGACTGTAATGGGAAGTTTTAGTGAGGGGAACAGGGTAATGATCACTGTATGTTTGGCATATTTTCTGGGTTTTGATTTTTGTTGGGGGGTTTTCTATGGAACATTGTAAACATTTATGCTTCCATAACTCATTCCTGCTCTCTCTCTTTTAATAAATTATGGAGCTGTTTGCTGTGTTCCTACAGCCTTTCACCTAGCACTAAATGACTTCTTCCCTGTAAATTACCAGTATATTCAGGAAGCCATTGAATGAATAATTGGTGGTGGGAAGGTTGGGAAAGAACTGGCTTTTTGCAGAGGCACTGATGAGGGTGGGTTTTTATAGCTAGTTCAGGAAAGTCTGCCTGAGGGGTAGAGAGTGAAGGTTGAAAGGATGTTCATCTGTGACTCTGACAGGACTCTTGATCCAGGCCAACTTCAATTCAGGGCAGGAGCTGCTGCTCTGAATGTCCAGGCAAAGGTTATCCCACCAAGATTCCAGCTGCTCCATGGAGGCAGATGGCAGCTGCCCTGATAGAATAATTTACATTGAGGTGAAATTCTCATCCAGGAAGTGTTACTCTGGTGAGAATCCATAATACCTGTTTTAGCATCTTGTGTCTTCAAACATTACGGACAAATGAGTTCCCATCTGCTGCTTATCTTGGGCCAGCGCTGCACTGTGGGCAATGCTTTAGATTGAGTAACTGCAATGCAAAAGTGATAGCAGGTTATTGATAATATGGGTGATTAAAGACATCAACAAATAGGTTTAGGCTCGGAATGACATTTTTAGTATCCTATTGAGAACCTTGTGTTTAAGGAATCATCTGTGAACAAATTAATTAAGGTGACTGCTTTAAGGTGTTTTATTTTCTTTAACATTACTGCCCCCATATGGATATAGTCAGAACACACAGTGGAGGTAGGGAAGGCATTTTGTATATACAGCAGTTTTAATTTTACTCTTTTTTTTTTGTCAACTCTGAGCTCTCAGAGTTCAACTTGCTTTTACTTGCTTGGTACTCAAACAAAACAATTTATGGTAAGGTAAATGCTGATGCCCTTAAACAAATAACTCGGAAAGAAATGCACTATTAGAGTAATTATAACTCACAATTTTGCAAATGCACCTGTAGTCCACAGGTTTTCTCAAAATTCATCTTACTGCCAAGTAGAGATTCAACACTTAAACTTTATTTGTAAGTGAATTCTTATGTAAGTGTAGCTGCAAACTTTTAAAATACATTTGAATATTTTAAAAATAAAGTTCAACATGTTACCTCTAACTTTTGAACAGTCATGTAGCTGGTATGTGCAAGTAAATTAAAGGTGATTTTTGTTAAAGCTCAGCATGGTAATCTGGAACAAATACATGTTGTCATTTAGTTTATGTAACTGTCACTTAATTTTATTGCTGGAGTTCACTGGTTTCTGTGAGCCAGTTCTAAAAAAAAAAAAAGGAACTAATCTTTTTTTCCATAATTTTGTGTGGTTCACTGTAAAGTACTAAATTTTCATTCCTGAACTGGTTGGATTGAAAGTTTATTTTTAACAAGCCCCACACAGTAAAATCCAAAAATAAGGAATTAATAAAGGTTAGCTATTGCCACAGCAGCATTTTTTCAAATGGCCATTTCCAGACAACTAGGGGAACAGTTAAAACTTTTTTAATCAGCTAAAGTGTTACAGTGTTGAGTGTTCTTTATTTATTCCAAGTAGCTCATTCAGTAAATTCTTTGAATGTCCCAAAGGGCTCTGTGTGGATAGGATGTTTACAAGTACGAAGTCAGAGTTATAGTTACACTATATGCTTGCTTAATGCCAGTTTGTTTTAAACACGCTGATACAGGTTAGCATTTGCAACATTAACTTCGTTAAACACAGTGACAGCACTTTGTAATCTTTTAAATACAGCCAGTAGTGGTTTGATTTCTTTTATTTTGATGAAAAAATATTTTCTGATTTCTTCTGCATTTTGAGACCATTAAAAGGGTACCGAACTACAATTTTTGCTGCATATAGCATTATCTTCCCCCTTTCGACATCAAGGAAATCTTTAATTCTCTTCAGCTGTATGTGTGTAATTTGATAAAACTCATTTTTCAAATGAAAAAACATTGTCTTGCCTCTGAAGTGTGAATTTATTTTGGATAGTGTTTGTTCATTGTCTGTAGGAGAAGGAATGGGGGATATGTAGGCATTTACATACTTCTGCATCTACAGTAAACCTTTGTAAATACTGCTGAGATATCTTTTCAGTTGCTCGTTAATTTTTCAGATCCATTGTAGGATTGAGGCTTTCATTTGCAGTATTGGAGTTAAACTAACCCAAAATATTGTAAACTTCAAATGAAAAAAGGAATTACAAATGTCCCCTTACTGTAAGAACAGCAAGCTCTGCATGATTATCTGTTAGCAACAGGAGTGTTCGTTCTGTTGTTGTGTTCAGCAATTTGCCTCTCAAACAGGCAGTACTGCAAAGCGGCACAACGATCAGCAAGTCGTGTGCGTGACAGCGTGCGCTGCTTTTTGCTGGGAGGAACACGAGAATGGAAACATTTTCAGCTATGGGAAATGAAACAGAAGCTCAGCAACATATTATTCATGCCCTAATAACCTATTGATAATTAGGCTATAGTATGATTTAGCAGGAGTGGTAGCATTTTAGGAAATAAATTAGGTTAAAAGAATGTTTACTTCTGACCCTGTTTTGCAGTCAGATAAGAATTAAACTCATGCACCATGGTAATGCGTCCGTTGCTCTTCTGTGCCATTTTAGGGCAGATGTAAAAGTCAGTTGCACAGGAGATAGTAGTAAAATGACTACAGAGAAAAATTAGCTGACATAGAGTGGAGTAGAAGAACAGCTGTTGAAGTGGAGCTGAGTGACACAGTCCTTGTCTTGTGCCTTATTTTCCTTAAGGGAAAAAGCAAGATCAGATCCACATGGTCCGAGTTAACTGATTGTTCTGCAACACCATTCCAGTGAATTTCTGAAGTGAGAATACAAAATATATAGAAAATTCTTGTTCTATTATGTTAATATTTATTGAAATAAAAAAACCCAAAACATAACAACAAAATACTGTCTAAAGTTTTGTTCACTTTCCCTTTGCTGTTTCTGAGTTTCTTTTCATTTATGTCTTAATTAAATCTGTTCAACTGAAGAATATATTTGAAAGGCTATTTTCATATTTGGCTTACAGCATCAAAATGTATGCAAGACATCAAATCTGCTTTCTTGATAATTTTTGTATAAATTTGAAATAGAAA
This sequence comes from Pomatostomus ruficeps, assembly GCA_013400735.1. NCBI lineage: Eukaryota > Metazoa > Chordata > Aves > Passeriformes > Timaliidae > Pomatostomus > Pomatostomus ruficeps. The sequence continues at coordinate 19,726 of VYZT01047586.1, forward strand.
TAATGCCAACCTAGTAGGAACTTTATAGATGATAATTATTTGGTATATGAGACCTGTATGTAATGATTGCCATAAAACTTCAGTTACCAAAACTGAGTTACAAATCAGATTACTCTAAAGTATTTGTCACACTGTAAATCTAAATGGTACCTTCAAAAAATAAATAGTATTGCAGGTTCAGAAAACTCAGCATAGTCAAGAAACAAAACCAAAAGGGTAAGTGTAGGACAACGTGTCTGTAAGAGTATGGGGTATGTTGATGGGTCAAAAGTGAAAATATTACATTTTTGCAAGGGGCTGGCTACATTTGAAGAAAAAAAAAGATGCCAGTGAGAATAAAGATATTTGGTGTGTTGGGAATAATATGGACTTGTAAAAGAACATGAGAGAGATGGAAGGAAACTAATGGATAACAGAATGGATGGAAGGAAGATTAAAACTCAGAGTAACTTTGGTTAGAGTTAAAAAGATGTGAAACACAAGTGATTCTATCAGTATATAAAGAACATAGATTAGTTATGCCTTAAGAACATATTTTTAAGCTTTTATTTGGGGAATCCAACCTGTAGATGTTTCCAAACAGTTAAATATTTTGGGTTTTCACTTAGACCAGCATTGTTGCTACAGTTTCCCGTGCAATCATTTTCCACTGATTCTCCCAAACTTCTCAAAGGACCAGAAGATAGTGCCAGTCTGCTCCATTTAGTTCATTTCAGTCGCATTACTCTACCATGTTCTTGTGGGAACCTGCCATGTTCTTGTGGGGAATCTCTTACATAATTTTAAAAGAAAATAAAAGGCCCCCAAGCAAGCAAGAAAACTCATGCCTCTTCTGTTGTCTCATCCTCTAGAACTGCTGTATTTACCAGTCTTCTTTAGTGTCACCGAAAGACCGACAACTTGCAACAAGTATATCAGGCATGATGTGTATTCGTGCTTTTTTGTCCCCAAGTGCAGATAAAATTTTTATTCATTCCAACAAAGTAAATGTTGTAGCAGAAATTTTGCAGCACAGTACAAATATATGCAGATTGAATGTGTTCCTTTGTAATTCCCCAGCAGAGGCAGCAAAGTCCTCCTCCCTTTATCTGGAGCTTCTGTAGGGCACCATAGGGTCCATTTCTCTGCCCGTGTAACACCGCTAAATTTGACCCGAATCACCAGAGGGCACTGCTGGGTCTCTTTAGGGGCCCATAGTGTCTGTCTATGCCTGGGACAGAGTTGGTGATTGTAGAGGAAGCTATATGTTTTCTTAGCCTATTCTCTGATAATACCTTTTTTCCTTCTTGACCTTATAAAAGATCTAGAAAGAAAATGATAGAAGATGCATCTACTGAGTTTCGGTGTGAGTTTGTTTCTTGCTCCTCTCCCTTCCGTTTTACCATGGCAGCATGTCTCATACCTTCCTTCTTCAGGCACGTAAGGTATAATTCATGGGCTGTCATTTAGGATCCACAGTATCCTGGTAATCAATAATCATGGACTTGTGTGTCAACTCGATGCTTCCATTGCACAATATGAAAACTGTGATGCCTGTAAAAAAATAATATCTTTGTAAAGGGAGACTATGGCTTCTCTCAGTATTTAAAATCTATTTTATCAATTTACGCTCTATGCTCACTTTGTAATGACAGAATAATGAGGGAAAAGTTCTTAAAAAAATGCCATCTACTTGAGTCTTCAGTTTAGAGAACATTTACAAACATTTTGCAGTATGGAAAATACTTAAAAAACATTTAGAACTGTAGGCTGCTTCTGAATATGGCAGTAGTGACAGGAAAGTAAACTTTGATGTAACACTGATGTACATTACATTTGAACTTTATTATTTGACACTGCGATACTGAAACTTGAGTACCATGAAGTTTGTGGCCAGAATAAATGATTTTTTCTAATTCACAGTGAGATATCTAACATGATAGAATTCTTGCTTTTCCTGTGAATGTTAGTTTGCATCTTGCCTTCAGCTGTCTGGAGGTAGAGCTGGTTTGGGGTAATCTGCCGGGGCACTTTGCAGGCAGCAGATTAATTATGTGTGTGTCAGCATGAGACAGCTGCTGGTACTTGAGAGGGAAAGATCCTGCATGGTTAGTCTGTGCCAGCCAGCATTCCCTGATGGAGCTGGGGGCTTGGGAGTTGAGGGCATAGCCAGACCAGTCGGGGAGGATGGGCTGGTTCTGCTGGAAGGTGCTGGAAACTGTGTGTGTTTCAGGTGGCATCCATGGGGGTTCTCATCCCTTTCCTGAATGTGATGATCTCTTGTGACAAGAGCCTTTGATAAGGCTCTTTGCATATCCTGTGAGAATGGAGATACATATATATATATAATTTTGGAGGAGTGTTTTAAATAGAGAGTTATCTCCTCAGTTATAAAAACAAAGAAAGAATCAAAAAGAAGTCTATATCAACATTTCAAGTTACTACAGCAATACTGGTATCTCTTACATTAAAAATCTATTTGTAGAATATATTAGAGGAGTTAATGCGTAGTGATTTTCTGATATTAGGAAGAAACTATTGTTCTTCTATAGGATAATTCAAGACTGAATTAATTTGTGAATTTTTATTAGGAAATGGTTATTTATTTGTAAATAGGGTATGGATTATCCCCATAGTGTTATTATAATGATCACAATGTTTTGTTGTATAAAATGTGCCGCACGTGAAATACCTATTGTTCAAAACATCAACTTTAAAATACTGTCCTTTTTTCAGTGCCTGTAGGTGCCTCACTAGCCACTACAGCTGGGGAGTATAAGATATGGGCACAACTGCAAAAAGTCAGATTAGAGCCACAGATGTTCTATTCATTAATTTGCTTTGTTCTGCTTAAGTGAAAAAGTCATATCTAATAAAGAAGTGTACAGTAGGTTCTTTGATGTTAAAAATGCTTATCTTTCATGTTTGAGAACTTTTTCTTACCTTGATTTTTAAGCAAAATGAGTTTTCATTACACTGTGGTCCGACAAAAAATACATGTTTAAAACAGATTATTTATAAGTGGTGTATTACCTTTCTACCATATATCTGAGGCAGGAGACTTACAACTTCCATATACTATCTGTTTTATTTTTAAAAATATTTGACTTGATTGTAGCTTATGAATACACATCTAGGACAGACACAGAAAAGTCACAGTTTAAGTGAGGTTAATCTTGCCATCCACGTTTACCTTCAATTGTCATCTTTTGAAATCTGATACATTTGCTTCTCACAACTGAGTTTCATTCACATTTAAATACTTCTTTTGTGTTTTCTTTCACTCTTTCTGTGCTTCTGTGATTTAATTACAACTATCATAGTATTTCTTTTTTATAATTATTAGAGTTGTTTCAAATAGGGAACATCTTTTTCTTAGTGTCTGGGAGTTTTAATAAAATTCAGGTTTAGCCTGTTTTAATTATAAGCATCCACTGAAGCCTGTTATCCTGCTCTTCTGTAGCTGAATGTATTGACAAATGAGAAGAACTAGACTATTGAAAAATACAAATCCTTTAGACTATGAAACAATCTTTCTTTTAAGTTTGTAAACATGCTACAGATTGTTGAAATAGAAAATCATAGTTCAGCTTGTCATAAAGATCTGGTGCTGTGCAGGAAGATGTTCTGAATTGCGTGGTTGTGTGAAAAGGATTAATGTAGAATTTGGCCTAAAATAATCTGCGTTAGAATATGTAAGGGTGTTAGGAACAGGTGCTTTTAATGAAATAACTGAGGACCCTGTCAGTTCTCTGGGGTTTGACAGATGCAGACTCTAATGTAAACACGCTCTCCTGGCCACCAAGCAGTCTAAGCAGCACGATAAGGTGCTTGCTTACTCCCTGTAGTTTGCTAATTTCATGGCAATCTAGACAAGAGCATTCCAGCTAATGGTGCAGGAATTTAGAGCAAATTCTGTTAAATAATATGCTTTCACATGTGTCCGTAACTGTAGCAGACTGCTGTTGTGAGTCTCCCTAAAAGCGTACTGCAAACACAAATGGATTGATAGGAATAGAAGTTATTTTCCATAAATGAAGGAGGTACTCAAGTTAGTTAGCATGTAAAAACAACTTAGATATTCCTAACTAATCAAGGGCATGAAATTAATTTCTGACAAATTCTCTGGATCATAAGAAAAGATGTAAATTCTTATCCTTACATATATCTGTAAAATAAGAACATGAAATAAAAAACTTCCAAGGCTGTCATATTTACTCTTCATCTGCTTTTCTCTTGGACGGCGGAGAGCTAAGTAAACAGAGTTATTCTGAGCTATCTTGTCACGTTCTTCAGTTGGACAGTGTTTAGCATGGAGCTTGTCATTCCGGAGATAGCAGAGCACAGACTAATATCTACTGAAAATTTGTCTGTTTTTAATAGCTTTTGGATTTGGTATAAAGTTACATAAAAGGAGAAGGCAGCTACGCAGCAACAGTATCAGAGCAGATAAAGTTTATTCCACCTGAAATTCATGATGTGGTAAGGGGGAAGAAGGAACTGAAACATGGCAGGTATGGTACTACTTCTTTTGTTACCAGTGTTTATCAACTGGTGTTCTCTTAAACCCGTGACTTAATGAAGCTTTGAAACTACTTAGTGCATGAACTAAGAGTTTTATTTGAATGACAGCTGCATACTTGAAATGCATATACTTCAGTCACTCTTTAAACGGCCTTTAAATGTTCTCACAATTCTTCCCCACTCAAAATCCCAACCCAAATGCCAAGTATCCACTTAGTATCACAAAATATAAAGCTGTAAACAGGCACAGGACTTTATAAACATCTGTGTTTTATTCCAGAATTCTGGTTTTTTACATGCAGTGTTATAATCATAATAAAGGACTGTGAGGTTAATGAGCTGGGGGAGAAGCAGCTGGTCAGGATTATTTCCTTTAATAACTAGAAAAGATGAGGTGAAATCCTCTAGCTTTCTTTTCTCTCACAGGTACCGAAACGCCATAGTATGCTCGCTGTTACGTTCACTTTTGGTTTTAGAACTGGCACCTCTCCAGCCCCAGAACAGAGATACAGCTCTGACATATCTGGATTAGCAAATGATTTGGTTAGATAGTGCTGTGGTTACATGGTAGGGACCCCATGGGGCCCCAACATGTGGTGTCAGGCAGAAAATTTAAAGTTGCAGGGCTTATCTAAAACATGGCTGTAAGTAAGTGTTCCTTTTAAGGTTTCATTACTTAGAACTCTCTTCACTTATTTTCTTACTGTTTTTACCTGATTGAATTTCTTCTTTATTAGTTTTAATAGTCTGACTTGTGCACTAAAAAATGCAGGAAAACTTGATCTAATTAGTTTTTACAGGTATGTTTTTTGCTGATCTGTAAAATATGATGCAAGAGCACATACCACTCTTTTGGAGCACATCCCCAAAAGATCTGCTTAGAAAATTAGTATTCTGAAGACAACATGATATATTGTTACCCATCTGCAGTAATATTTGCTTTGTAAATAAGCTCAGCAGGTGTCTTATACAGTTTACTTAACACTTTTTTTGCTAAAAATCTTAAATGAGGTTTGCAAAATCATAAAGCTGCAGTGTTCAGCTTACTGCCAAAATAATACGGAAGGTTACATGTTTCTGTTTATTTGTAACATCTCTTGCAGAAGACACTGTAAAAATGTTGAAAGCTGGTTTCACTTAAAAATCAGTTTTTCAAGACAACATAGTTAAAAACTCCCACTGTGACCTAAATGTATGACAGCAGCTTTCTACACTTCTACTAGTTAAGAGATGCAGTTTTGTAATTTTCCTTACCTGTGATTTTCTAATGCCCATATTGGAAAAGTTTATGTACTTTTTAAACACAGTAGTTTATTTTGTTTTAAATAATAGACAACTAGACAGTATTGTTAATATTTTGAATGAAGAGAACCATTCACTCAAGCCCTAAAGTGAAAGTAAAATTCCTGTTCTCCATCTAGTTAAGCATGGATTTAAAACACTGACCTAATTAAACAACATTTTGGATTTATTAATCAAAATGCATGTAATCAATTAAAATTTACCTTGTTTCACATTTTTTAAAAAGCTTAGCAGTGGTAGAAGAGGTTAAGAAGTTACTTTTTCTGCTGGCTGTGTTGGAGGCTCACCGCATTGTTTCAGGAAAAGAAAAAAGCAGTTTTTAGAATAAACGAGTTTGGCAATTTGGATATCTTTTGGGATATTCTGAATGTTACCTTTGATTGATTTTTTTTTTTTTTAATAATACTTCATGAAATTTATACTGTACTGTTCCATGAAGATTTAAACATCACCTTTAACTTAATACCTTGATTTTTTTTGCCCTTTTTATGGAAACATGTTTGTCTATTGGTGATCATGGTGACATTCATTATGTTATTGAGAAAATTAATTCAATAATTCAGAACTTTTTTTTACATTTACCTGGTAACCTTCATGAATTGAAAGATTATTTCAATTTATAAAAATACTTTCAAAATATTCCAAAAAGCCCTCAGTCATAATGGCAGGATGATCAACAGTCTCCTCCAGTATAACTCGTGTTGGTGCTTTGTGTTGGTTCCTTGCTTTTCTGGCATTTTTAACAATAATTGCTTAATCTCTGTGAAGGAGCTTTGGTGAGCTTTCCTCTGCCCAACTAAGATTCTTCTTTAATCTGTACCTGGAGCATTCATTATGATCATCACCGTTGTCTATAAACACTGAATTACTGTACATTTCTAGTAGCATAAATACTAGTTTAGGAAATTACCAAATAATTAGAGAATATCTGATACAAATTCTTCACTGTAGTCAGTAAATATAATGATATTCTGGAAGGGGATAAAATTGATACCAGTAAAGGCATGATTTTGTATTTAATGTAGACATGACTGAATATGAGATTAATAGATAATTGCCTGTTTTTAGATTTTGTTTATTTACGAGAAGATCAGACAAAGGAAAGCTGTTTATGCTGGTGAGTTTACTAGCATCGCAGGTGAATGTTAGAGAAGTAACAGACAAAACTGCAAGCGAGGAATCCAGATTGTGCTCTATGCATTCAATATGCTCATAGGTAAATTCAATCAGAATTTTAGAGAATTTCACAATATGCGGCAACAGGACATTTTTTTCGTGGTATTTATGCTGTGTAGGCATTTTTCAGTTAATAGCACATTGTATATTTTGAAAAGAACCTCCAATATGTTGTCTAGTTAACTTGAAATCTTTGAAATCTCTTGAAACTACAACACATTCCCAAGACTTTCTGAAGCTGGATCCCCTGTTGCAGGTGTGAATAGAATTATTTCCACACTTGAGATGTTGGTCCATGCCTGTTTGTGTTTTGGTACAACCATTTCAGTGTATGTGGAGACGCTTATCTGTTCTCTCTCCTTTCTTTTATGTAGGTTTCATAAGTTGATGAAAGCTTTTTGGTTTTACATGACAGGTGTAGGTCTATCAAAGTGGTACTGTAAATCTCAAAGTCAAATTATCTTTAATGGACTTGTGGCATTTCATTCAAATTTGGAATCAAGTTAATATGATATTAATAAGTGTACCTCTAAAATACAAATGGCCTTATTTATGTAAACTGAGTACACATTTGATGGAATATCTTTTTGATGTGTGTCTACTGTAATTCAGAAATACTTTGGAAACATTGCCTATGCAGATAGCAACTGCAAAAAGGACCAGGATTGACTCTCCTTTAGAAAATCAACCCATTTTATGTTCATAGCATCTAAGACTTGTATATCTTTCCCACTGAGTAACCAAACACTACAAATTTCATGTTTTTCAAAGCTGTTGTTTGTTTTAAAGGAAACATTTGCTTTCAACTTGAGCCCTGTGTATCAAGTTTCTGTTGAAATGCAGATATTAAAAAAAGAAAGGGAAAAAAAAGGTGTATGGCTGAACTGCCTGTGTAACTTTACCTACTTTGCAGTGTCATGACTTCAACAGTATAGCACACTGTGTCTATTTTTATTCAGGCTCATTGTTTGGCAATCATTTTATTTCAGTTTTTAATCCCTAGTATAGAGCATCAAGTCTTAAGCAACAGAAAGGAATACATGAATTAATTAGGACTTCCTATTTAGATAATGTATATGCTTTTTTGTTCTTCCTTTACTTACATTACTGCTACAGAAAAGCATAACCCTATGTGGAATTTCTACTGTAAATCTTGTTTGCCTTTCTAAATTACTTTTGCTTTCCTCAGCCTCTGTGCCTGTGGGTGCATTGTTTTAACTGAGCACCTCAGAAATTGTGTGGAATCATCTATGTGTTTTCTGTTGCCTCTAAGAAGCTGTAATGTTTAAGAAAAAAGGAAACAGAAACCACAGCTGTATATTATTCAAATTACTTTTAAAAGGAGGCACATGAGGCATCTACTGCTGAAAAGATTTCAGTTTTATAACTTAAAGTGCAAGACCAGTTGGTATCCATAGTCACAACACTACAAATGTTCAACTGCTAAAGAAGGAATGAAAATAGCTCCCTTGGTGCCTTGTTGCCGTAGGGGAAGAATCCTGTTGCAATTCCCAAAACCATACTGCAGTAAGAAATTGCAAAATACAGTTTTGGCAGATGATAGTGAGGTGTTTGTAAATGCAGAAGCTGAACTGTATTAAGAAACTTCTTGGCAGTTTTCAGAGAATTTGCTGGTTTTACTTTAAAATCCATATTTTAAAAATAAATAACTGAAGGTTGTATTAGGAGGAGATATATTGTGGCGTTACACCTTTTAAGTAGATCATTAGTTCCCCATCCTCTTACTATGTTGTGTCACAGTCGAAGAAAAGGTGTGGTAGCACTCCACCAATCCAATCATAGAGAGGGGGAGGATGCAATTTTGTTACCAGTTTGGTTATGTGGGTCGTGGGGCACAGTTAGGTTGTAGAAGCCTAAAGGTTGTAGAAATCACGATTTGTAAATTTAGTAAAACTTTGCTCTGCTGTTTCTCTTAGTAGAAAACTTTAGAGAGATTATTAGACATCCTCACAGCTTAGTTAAGAGTACTACATTTGGATCATGACCGATATTATTCTCTGCATTAATAGAGGTGATAGTATGTGGTCCTCTCTTCCCTGCGGGCCCATGGGTGGTATCAAGTATTTCAGCAAATATCTATTTCCCATGATTTCAGAGCCTTGGGGCAGACCTCAGCTATTTTCTGCCTGTTATATCTGATATAGATCTATAATCTATATATAGAATGGTTCTGTATGACTAATTCTTTCAAACCCAGCCTGTTTAAGATAGCTTTGAGACATCTGCTCTGTCAAAGTATTATTCCCCTCACTCACTTGCAAGAGGTCTTTGTCCATTGGCATGTGTTTTCTCACTGGCTTGCCTCTCCGTGGCTTTCTGGCCTTCAGCTGAAGCTCTCTGTGCGGAAGTTTGCGTGGACTTTGGACAGTTTTTTAATCAACTGTTCTGCAGAATTGGTTGCAGCGTTTGGAACTTGTTTGTTGCATATGTGCAGACTCCACTATCTTCATGGGTAATGTCCGTGTAAACAGCCTGTAAATTGCAGCTTCTGGTGGTGCTTACAGAATGTATACACACGTAGCTAGAATAATGCAATGATAAAACCCTGCAAATAATATTGCCTTTAGAAGATGTTCTGACATTGCAGCATGTCTCTCAGGTTCACATCCAGGTAGTTTGGACCTTAAGATTTTCAAAACCCTTTTGTTTTGGAGTTGACTATAGTAAATAGGCAATCCTTTTAAAGTGATGAAAAGAAAATAGTTTATACACAGTACATGTGTATACTTTTTTATTTCTGTGCTTTCTGCTCTGGGATTTGGAGAATGTATAATGCATTTGGCATGGAGCATAGAGTGAATCAGGGAGGATAAATACTGAATAAATGGTATTGTGAAACAGAAGTTTTCCAGTTTAAGTGCTTCAAACGGACCTTTTTTGCTGACCGGAGCTGGATGCAATGTTCTCAGTATCTGTGTACACAATGCATTTATGCAGTGGTATAGATGATATTTTCTGTTTTATTGTGTGTTCCTTCCTTCCTACTGAATGTGATCTAATGCTTTTCTAGAATAAACAGAAATGTTTTGGTAAGCAAAGTAGTCAGCTCAGTTATCATTTACATGTGAAGATATGAGGCAACAATACCAGTAGGAAAAATGTGTTTATCTGTATGGAATCAGGTGGGATATTTGGGAGTTCTGGTGTCAGCACTGTCTATGGTTACTCTGGATAACTCAGCAGAGCTTGTCACCACATTGATTTCCAGTAATGGCTTGGGCAGCTCAGGTCCCTGTAGGGCTCTGCCTTCTTCCACAGTGAAAATCACCATGTTTGCCTATGACTGTGTCTTTTCTCGTAAGTAATTTAACCTATCTCAGACCAGTGACAGGACTTGAGGGAACAGCATGAAGCTGAGGCAGGGGAGGTTTAGGTTGGATATCTGGAAAAGGCTCTTCACCCAGAGGGTGGTTGGGCACTGGAACAGCTCCCCAGGGAAGTCGGCACAGCACCAAGCCTGACAGTTCAGGAAGTGTCTGGACAAAGTTCTCACGCACATGATGTGATTCTTGGAGTGTCCTGTGCCAGGTCAGGAGTTGGATTTGATGATCCTTGTGGGTCCCTTCCAGCCCAGCATATTCTGTGATTTATCTATTTAATTTTCTCTCTTATCCCTTCCAGATAGCCTAGTTTCTTTAAAAACCTGTGATTAAACACCTTCTGGAATATGTGTAGGAAGTTTCAGTAGACTACATAACTAAATCTGCTTTGTACTTGTTGATTCTCCAGGAGAACGCTAGGTTTGAGCCATAGTATTTCTTATTTTATCACTAAATTTCTTCCCCCCCCCTTTTTTTTTGAATAGAGTATCATCCAAAAGTAATACTAGACTCCGAGATCAAATGGAAGAAGGGATTTGTTGCCCGACTCCTCTGATTTCTAGTTTTAATCCATCAAATAAAGGAATTAGCAAAACTCCTGATAAATAAAAAGCATCCATATGAAGATTTTGTTTCTAATCTGCTTGAGAATATCTGTTTTCAGTAGTATGTCCATTCCTTGGAATTACTGTGTTTTACACGTGAGACTAAGAATCTTTGTAACACGAAAAAATAGCCACAACAGAATTAAAAATGGAGCTGAGGAGGTCTCAGTCAGGTGAAGCAAACAAAAACTTAGGAAAATTGCATCATAGTTTCTTCAGACCACCAAACAACTTTATTTTAATGGAATGTAATCTCCTCTTGATCCGTAAGAGTAACTGTAAGTGGTAGTGGTTCCATACAGAAAATGGAAAGAAACAGCCTTGACATTGCAACGTGTATCTGATTTCATCTGCCAGAAAGCTAAACAAGCTAAAATTTTCAAGCCTTTGTCAGCAGTTTGAAAACCTGGTCAGGAATGATCAAGTCTAAGGACTGAGAGGCAGACTGATGATCAGATTTGTAACAGTGGCTGTTAGGTAGTTTTCTAATGGTGCTTCAGGAGGAAAAGACAAAGGGACCAGATTTTGGTAGAAACCTCTGTAAACTACTAGTTTGTGTTAGAGTTTCTAAATGCCTGCTTTCATAGCAATGTGTCCATTTACATTCTCTGCTTCGAGTCAGTTTAGGCCACCCTGCAGCATCTGACTGGAAACACAGCTCTCTGGGCAACTCAAATGTTCTATTTCTCCATATTCTTATATGGATAAAAAAGTGTTCTAAACACTTCATGTTTTTGAAAGCATTTGAATTTTCTTTACTCACTGACAATATGAAGTCCTTATACTATATCCTTGCTTTCTGTCTGTTTAGTCTTTTCTGTCAGTTTAATTTAGAGTTCCTCATTTTCCTTTTATTTACAGACTAGTAAGTGTGATGGTTAAAGACATAAACAGGACCCAAAAGTGAACAAGATGAAACGATACTTGAGTGAAAAATTCTTGCAATAAAAGCATAGAATTAAGGAAGAGGTGCTATGCCGTTCAGCATAGGAATATTGCCATTACATTTTCATAGAGATGACTCGGTAATCATTTAAATAAAGCTGACTTTTTTTCTTTACTACAACTGCCTACACATTTTCTTTTTTTCTTGATCTTTACTGCCTATTAAACTGTTCCCCTGAACCAACATCACCATATTCTCTAAAGGAAATTAAAGTTTTGTTCAAATGATTTTGGAAAACAAAGCAGCCTTTCAAGATAACTATTTTTTTTTTTGTTTCAAAAACATGCAGCACACAAGTTAAATATGAATATTCTAGCATTTTTTGTGAAAACTTCCATCTCAGTATGTCACAAAGTTTTTTCTCAGTAAGACAGACTAAATGCTAAATGGACTTAGTTACATTCTTAACATCAGAGATGATACAAAAATAACTGAAGCTTGTTGTCCATACCTTGATTTGGTATGGCTTGCTTCAGATTGATTTGCAGAAATGTGGCTTCTTGTACTTCAGAAAAATGATGCCTCACACAGAGCACTTTGTGTTAACCAGTGTATCCAGCAGTTTTGTGTTTTGCCTTATTAAGTTACATCTTTGAGTATACATCTATATCATAATTCTATAATTCAGCATTTGTGACCATTTGGGGTATATATATATTGATAAAGACAGAACTTTTTTTTCTTTAAAAGGTTGATGATGGCTTATCAGAACATTCACTTGAAATTAGGCCTGTCTGATTTAGTTATGATTAACACGAGAAGGACTCGTATATTTATTTTTTTGTATTAGCTACAGTAGGCACTTAGATGTGGCACATAACTTTAACATCTGAATTCTGTCCGTGGGTCCTGCTGTGTGATTTAATAACTGCAGTTCTCTGCCTCACTTTCTCCATTTTTGAAATAAAAATAATGATGTTGACCTCTTTTTTTTAAAGAATAGTTTTCTGCTATAAACCTCAGTAGGAATTAGAAGGTCATGATAGCAGTGGAAGTATGTCCTTAGTGAGTGTTTCTGAATATCAAAAGCTTTTCTAATTAAAAAAAGAAGTTTAAAATATTGTGGGGTGTGTATTCTTGGGCAAAGAATAACTTGTGTGAGGGAACTGTGTTAGATATTACAGACCAAAGTGCCTTAGTTTATCGGAAAGTATTACCCCACTACTTTCATTTTAGTGAAATATTCTAATATGGGTCTAAGCAACTAAACGAATTGATCTCAGAGTTATTTTAAGCACTTGGTAAATGTAAAACTCCATGCAAGTACAGTAGACTTGGAGGTTTTTCCTGAGATAAAATTGGGATAATGTTTACATCTCTAGGCATTCAAGTCAACCTTGAATAGAGAGACATGCAGACATATTCTTCTGTAGTTAGACAAGATTTATTAACTTACTGTAGCAGCTATAATGTAAAAATAATTTTTCACAGTCACGTAAACTTTGATGCGGCTTGAAGTATCAATTTGCCTTGTCTGACTCAGCAATTCAGGATGAAATGCAGGATGGTGTCTCTTAGATAAGCTGATTATTTCGCAAGATAATCATATTGGCTTTGTCCTTGGTATTCCAAAGTAGACCAAAGCTGTATGATCAATTTTTATGCTGTAACTGCAATTTGTAACTCTTCAGCTCTCATTCTTCGTTTTGGGATGTTACTGAAGATGACTGTGGTGCCACAGGATAACTAATTGGTAAAGCCTGTTTGGAATGTGGGTCAGCGAGCCATCCTGACAGTAAGCAGAGTAGTAGAGGAGTCTTTTTCCCTTAGTTGACTCCCAGGCTAAAATTAAACAGACTTAGATATTTCCACATTCAGGAATTTACAATGTGTCAGCTTTGAGTCAGAAGAATTAGTTACCTATATACTTTTATAAAATAGAACTCTTCACTTGGGTGTAATATGCAGATCTGCATTTTTATAGTATGTCTTAGTGAAAATGCCCTTCAAAACATCAAGAAAAAAACATGAAAAAAATTCTTCTCTCAGGTATCATTTAAAATAATTGGATACTAAATTAATGATGTGAACTCAACCTGTTAGCATCTATGTATCATTCATGTGTCCTGAGACATCTAGGAGTCATGAGTGCTTAGTGCTAGAATAATTCATGGTGCGTTTTGTATAGCAAGATGGTGTCATATTTTTTAAGTTAGTTACTAAAAATATTCAAAGCTTGTCAGAATTAGGTTTTATTGTAGATCATTCCATTTGTTCATATTTGTGATACCTGCATTATAGAAAATGTACATCAACTCAAATGTCAGTTTCCTGCAGAGGTTTTTCAGTTCATTTTATAGGGGGATTTCTGAAATGTGTTACTGAAAGTTTTTACTGGAAATAACATTGAGGTGTGTTTGAATACTGCATGCACACAGAGCAGAACTCGGAAAAAAAATTGCCATGGTGGTCCTTTATTGTTGCAAAAATTAATTTTCAGGTGCATAAATCTCAAGATTATTTATTGTCTGTTCTTCCTAGTAATGTTTTCTTCTCCATATTGTTGGGAGTGATTCAGTAACGCAGTTTACTCTTTCACAGGGTTTGTCCATCTCCAAAAAGCGTTTTTTGCCAAGGGTTGCCTCCTCCCTTCTCCTTCCCACAGTGCTCATTCACTTCCACATTTCTCTTTCACTGTCCTGTCTCCTTCATCCTTTTCTTGTGTCTCTTTGATACTCGAGGTCCTTTCCTGTTCTTTCGTGATGGCTGAGCATTCCTCAGCTCCACAACTCTACAGTGGGACTCTGCCATATTTCACCTATCCTGCCTTTCCTTCTGGTCCATGTTCTCTGCAGCTGTGTCCCCGGGGTGGGTGTCCTCTTCCACCTCACCAGAAGTGTACGGCATTCCCTTTTTTCCCCGCTTTTGTCCCCTGAGTTTCTACAGAGAGAGCCCCAGGCTAGTGAGCCCTCTCCTCCCTGCTTCTCCAGCAGCCTGTGCTCAGCTCTCCAAGTGGGACGAGGTGGCAGCAGGGCCAACCCAAGCAGGAGGCCCCGTTATCTCCTGCGGGGGGGCCCTCTCCCTCGGGAAGAACAGCGCTGTTGTTGCAGCTGTCATCATCCAGGGAGACTTGTCAGGAAGCTCATCCCCAGGATGAGAGTGCCAGGCATGGCTGTGCTCTGCTGCGTTTGTTCATCATTCTCCTCCGCCTGCCTGCAGCCTCCTTGCCTCCTGATCCTTCAGCAGAGAGTGGGAATTTGTGAAGGAAGGAAATTATTTGCCCAAGCTGAGCCTGGCAAATGACACCATGACTCAGGAAATTCTCAAATCTTAAAGATTACACGGTGTTGGGTCCAATACTTATTTTTCAAATCTGTTACTTAGATAGATGTAATAGATAACTCTGGCCAGAACTGAGATCTGGAAAGGAAACCCTAGTATGCTATGGGACTAAGGTCTGGTTTTTTCTGAAATGTAAATTTAATTAAAAGGAGAAAAGGGGAGGGGAAGAAAAGAAAGTTCTCCACCATCTTAATGAAATCCAGGAAACTTGAGCATTGCATTTTGACGGAGACAGGATAGCAACTAATTTTCTTTTTTAGGCATGTGAGGAGTCTGCTGCCAGCTTCAAGCTTGATCCTCAAATCAGTGGAACTTCCTTAGAAACTGGGGAGGATTCTTATTTCTTGACATGAAAACAGGAGGCAAATCTCAGAACCTGTTTTTGCTAGATACTGATTTTGAAGAATGCTGATACACAGAAAACAACTTTACACAGGTGATTAAATTGCCCTTAAATATAGTGGCTGAGTAGCAAACACAGCAGTAAATTTCAGTAATTTAGTGTGACAGAAGTGGCTTAGTAGAAAGCCAGAGTTACCTCACAGTCAGATTGAAAGGCAAATAATGTAATTGCTTATCTGAGTACTTCTACTCAGATAAGCAAAAAAGCTTTTTTGCTTTTTTGTTTTGTTTTATTTTTTTTCATCCCTGACACAGGCTATCAAAAGACAACTGGAAAAATGTTTACTATTTGTCCTGCCTTGCTGTAGAATTTTATGGGATTCTGCTAGTGTTGACTTAGTTGAAGGGAAAAGATAGTTTCAGGTCAAAGCTTGACTTAATAGTATTGAACTTCTTAGTTGTAGCTATTTTTTTTCAGTAGTCAAGAATCTATGTTAAGGTATTAGAATGATGTGCTATGGTAACACCGTCTTTATGTTTTCAGGAGTCTGCTAGAAATGTGGGATTTTCTGTTGGCTTTGCCTGTAGGCTGACTTTATGCTGCACTCATTGGGAGGTCTGTCTCCCACTTGTCGTATCACATATGTATTAAACCTTCCATTAACTATTGCTGACAACAGGCAGTGTCTCTTAAAGATGCAGGAGTCTTTTGCTTTGGCGTATAAGTATCTTAAAAAAGATAATGACTGCAGCATATATTTTATCAATCCTCTATTACCTTTGGCTTCCTTTTTCTGGTTTCCTGCACATCCTGCCTCAAGGCATATTCACTGCTCTTACTTGCGTGTTACCCCTTTATGCTTGACATTGGCTTTCCCTTTAACTGCAGATTTATTTCTAAGGTTTGTTACTGACATTTAAAACCTTCAGCTCACATGGACTACTCTGTGTATAGGAGTTCCTCACAGCGTGTGTTCCAGCTCCAAGCCTGTGCTAGGCAGATGATTTATCTTCATGTATTTCTTGACTGTCATTTTCCCATTGTGCTCATCAGGCTTTACTTGTGTCACCCCAGGTTGGTGGGGCTTCTGCCATTTGGAATTCAGCTGGTTTTAAAATTTTGTTATATACAATAAACTCGTAACTTATATTTTTTTAATTAATTTCCCATTTACAATTTTGCTTATGTGTCTTTTGAGGCACATGTTTTTACTGTTTTTTGGAAAGTACATTGAATTGTGTGTCAAGCTTTCTGAATATATTTGAATTTATTATTAAATTCAGATTGCTGCATAATTACATTGTATACCACAGAGTAAATGTAGTATGTATTGCTTTAGGAACTATGATTCTTGGTATTATAGAACCGCTGTAATTCTGTGGAATTTGGTGCTGAGATCTTCCAGGATTTCTGTTTTAAATTAATTTTGTTATTTATTTAATTATTTCATGTATTAATTTGTAGTAAAATTGCAAAGCTTATGTGAAAAGATAACTGCCTACCACTACTTGCCACACTTTTTCAATACAATTTATACCTTTGTATTACATTAACTCATTTGCTTCTGGAATGTACAGCTCTGTAATTGTGTTCTGCTGCAATAGATACATTATCTGTACTATTAGAAAAAAGCCTCACTAATGTATCATCAGATTTTTAATGCAGGTTTAATGGAGATGTGCTTCATAAATTGGGTTTTAGAGTGCATGGTTTGATCTTCTAGTTGAGCCTTTGCATTTTCCATGTAAGTTTTTCTTCACAAACATAGGGAAACTAGAAGTTTAACTTTTAAGGAATAAAATAGTCCTGTCATGTAATTGTAGCACTTCGAAAATGAGATTTAAAGAAAATAAGATATATTGTAAAGCTTAGGAAAATCCTAAGACCTCACAGTACGGAGGCTGTAAATGTTATCAGAGTTTAAAAATTTGCCTTTTTTTGCCTAACTTATCCTCTAAAGAATATTCATGACCATATTTACATGAAAAATGTTTGTCCTGAGCTTTGGGCAGAGGACTAGCATAAAGTAGGCCTGTCTTTATTAAAAGAACTCGTTGTCCTAAACCATGGAGTTTTTTTAATTGAGGTTGTGGGAAGTCATGCATTATATTCTTTCCTTTCTGTCAAGGGTCTTATTGACTCATTTTTTGCAGAGTGTTAATGTTGGCTGAGAATTTGAGGAAAGGTGTTGTGTGTATTCCGTTACACAAGCAACTTTGTGAAAACATACATTTTTCTTTTGCAATAGCAAATTCAAAATGCAATTTGCTGTATATTTTTTTTTTGTATGCATATCCATAACACTGGTAGCGCTGGTAAGTTTCTCACTTTGAATAAGTTATTGAAGTTTATATTTTTATTATTATTATTTATTACATATGTAAGTCGAAGCCAAACAAAAGTGCGTGTTAAAGATGATTGGTGTGCAAGAAAATGGAATACGTATAAGGGGATTCTTGAGCAAGTAGTTTACATTTTTTTCTCTTTTTTTACTCTGTGCAGGTACCGTTCTCTTGTCCAGTGTACAAGGATTAGCAATTAATGTTGATCCAGTCCTGTATACTTGGCTTATCTACCAGCCTCAGAAACGACTCAGTAGACACATTCAGCAGGTATGTATTTCTGGAGGAAAAGGGATGGGGAGAGGGGAAGCTTTCACTCCCATACGTGCCAGTAGTGCATTCTTTTACCAAGTGTTTGTAGTTTGTTACCTCTTCCTTGTAGTTTGTTGCACATACTGTTGATCTTATTTTGAACTATTTAAAATGTTAAGTTGGCATATTAAAATTTTAGTTTCACGACTTTTTCATTTTTAATTAAAAGAACAAAGAAGGTGGGTTTGTGATCACTTTTTAGGATCATTATTTTGCAACTAATTTTAACTACTGAGACCTCATAAGCCTTGAGTCTGAATAGTACATAATATTTTAAAATTTGGGATGGTCTATCAAATAATTGCATAACTGGTTATAAAGTCACCACTCTTACTGAATCACATTTTAATAGGAGATGAACCATACCGTTCATAACTTGGCAAAAGTGAATGCTGTAGCAGATTCTGTATATCATGTCAAAATACATATTTGCATATGAAGTGCTTGAAAAAGCTGGAAGAAGCTAAGGATGTGGGTCTGTGTGCTGCAGTGTTTTCTTTGACATATTCTTAACCCTAATTTTCATGCCACATACTCCTGACCCGTAAAGACACTGGTTTTGCCTTAACTTAGTTATAGCTGTTGTTTGACAGAATTTCCTAGAACTTAAATTTGCGAGAACTGATCAAACTGGTGGTTTATGTCACTTGATGTTCTGTCTCACTTATAAGTACTCAGTTATTAAGTGACAAATGTAAAAATCTTTCGATATTTGTCTCATAACTATAGTACACTGTGCACATTAGAGAAGTTTCATTCTGGGCCCCTGAAGTGGGAGGATAAACATGACTTGTAAACATTTGTTTCTTGTGTGCAGATGACCTTGTTGGGTAGTAATTGTCAAACATTAAATTGAGTACCATTGAGCTCATTGTGCACCAGCATCTGAAAAACTTCACTGTGATACTGAAGTTTTAGTATTGTTTTAATAAATGTACTCTGTTTTTAAATATATTGAGTTAGTCTTCATTCCTGCATCATAACTGACGCAGCACAACATTTCCTGAGATAGCTCTTTTGCAAAACAAACAATTTATCTACTTTTTACTGATACAAAGCCTTCTGAAGTGTAATCGATCCTGCTTATCCTGCTTATTTCAAATGTTTGTATGAAAGTGTGTCTTTAACATCAGTGTATTTAATCAGCTGTTAGCCAATGCTTTCTCTATGGATACAGGGTGACTAGATGAGTTAAGTGACTATATTAAGAAACTTGTTTGTCCCTGGTTTTGATCATCAGTGGCAAAATTTTTAGCCAAATTTGTTATTTATTTTGTAACTTGTATCATTACCTTATACAGCCTTCTAAACTTTTTCATGATCTATTTCAGATTAAATTTACTGTATCACAGTTCTAATGTTAATAGCATTTTGAATGTCTTAGCAATTTGAAATTATTTTAAATATGAGTTTATAAACCCAACTGTCAACGTCATACTATTTTCATCGTTAACCTAACTGTGGTTATGGACTGCATATAATAATACAAATTAAAGTGTCTGTAGCAGTTATGAAGAAACTTTATTTGAAAAGAAAACTATACCTGTATTAAATTATCATTAACCACAGACTTTTTTCTTTATGTAATGCTGTAATTATCCTAGAATAAGGATTCTAGTCAAAGGTCTTGTGCATTATTTTTTGGAAAAATTCAGCTTGTTGCCATAGTCAAATTAGTATGACCAAGCAAAAATGCTCTATAAAACCTTCCTAATTTTTGAACATTTAACAGAACAGCCATAAGATATGATGCTTTCAAGCAAGAGTTATGATCAAAATGTTACTGATTGGTTAAGCTCTTTTCTTCCTTTATTCTAACTGTCAGTCTTATACAATTGCAACAGAAAAAAAAAGAAAATACTTTCTTTAGAAGTTCTTTGTATGATTCAGAGATCTAAAATATTAAGATATTTTAAATTTTAATGTCTAGTTAATACAATGTTTTTGCTCTTTCATTTTCAGTAAGTCAAAGTTGTGACTTCTATCTGAAAACACAGAAAACCTTTCGCTACGTTTGGCCCTATGTACACATTGAACTCATAATGTTAATACTTGATACAATTACTTCAATAAAAGTATTAATTTATTTTGGAAGTTAAATAAAAGTATTAATTTATTTTGGCGTACAACTGTAATCATGTAAACTTCTGATTGCATACAGGATGAGGCTGGGATTGTCTGACTCCCCACAGGGATGGGGATGCCTTTACATAACTTCTTCGTATTTGTTTGCCTTTTAAGTATTATTCTGGGATTTTAGGTTTAGGTTTCCAATGCCAATTTGGTAGTACATGTATTTTATACGTACTGAAATACTCACCATGTCTGTTGTGATTGGTTTTATCAGAAAGCATGAAGAGCTAGAAATATGAAACATAATAACCTGCATTTTTTACAACACTCTTAACAGTTCAATGTCTTTTTCATAAAGCCGTGCTGTGTCTTCTTTAAGATTAATATAATGAAGTCAGCAAGAAATGTAATTCTCTTTGGCGGGACTGAGATTTTATTCAGCTGGAACAGAGCAATGACTGGCTGCTCTGCTGGGCTCTGGGGGTGCATGCAGCCCAGTTGAGCATCACCCCTCTTCGTTTATTACTGTTGGACTATTGCTAGACATGGCTCTGTCTGCATCTGGCTGCCCAGCAGCTAATAATTGTAGAACTGCTGCGATAACCGAGGCCGTTCTGCTGCTTGGTTGGCACAGATGTTACTTCTTCTCATATTCTCCCCTCTCTTACCTCGTGTGTCTGCTTTGTACAATTAAGTTATTAACTCCTCAGCTGTGTTTATGTAGTATCTAGTACGCTGTCATATGTCCTCATACGTTCTTAGATGGTGTCTGAAAAATGTGTTCAATGGTAAATGAGGATTTTAAAGGTCTGACTAAATTTAAACTCTAGAAGACAAGAGAAACTATTTAAATGAAAAATTATGTTTGGCACAATAATCAGTGAATATAAATGGGTTCATCATATATTAGGCTAGAAGTAGAAGATTTTAAAATCTTTAGTATTAAGACTATGGTAAAGTTTTTTTCTAACTTATTCCTATATGGAATTTTATGTCTTTAGGAACAATATGTATGACAGTTGTTTGCAGAAGAAGGAGATTAGAGAGGACCTGTTTATTTATTGAAAATTTCAGAATTTGAAAATTCACGTAATGTAGAACCCTCCTACATAAGTTTCTGTATGGTGTGCAAGTTAACATTACATATTTTAAGCTAACTCAAAGTTTTGTTTCTTTATGGTGTGCAAGTTAACATTCCATATTTTAAGCTAACTCAGAGAAAAACGTAAAATCTGAAAATAGAACTAGTCTTTAAGGCTTCTACATTATTTTTTTAAACGCAGTGGAATATTTGGTGCTAGATGTTTTCAGTGCATAGCATTGTAGTGTATTACCTTTTTGTTACAAAGTGACAGTACATGCCCAAATGTGTCTGTTGTTATATATTTGAATAATGAGCTATGTGGATACTGTTGTGGCTATATAGTCGGTGCTCTAGGGTAAATGGATCTAAATATAACTAATTTTTCTCTATCCATTCTGGATTTCAACATACATCTGTAAGTTTCCCTTTGTCCCCTTTGAAGCACTCTAACAATGAGAACACTGCAGTGTGAAAATCCATGAGGCTCAGTGCTTGAACAAATGTCCATACTGCTTTTGAATTTCTCTCATGGCTGCTAGAAATATAGGGGGTAGTTCTCACATTTCTTTGGTGAAGTGGAAGTGTTGTGTAAAATAAGCTTCCTCTCTATCTATAGTCTCATCTGTTATCACTTTTCATCTACTTGGTGGTGTTGGACATAGATAGGAATAATGCCACTCT
This sequence comes from Pomatostomus ruficeps, assembly GCA_013400735.1. Lineage (NCBI taxonomy): Eukaryota > Metazoa > Chordata > Aves > Passeriformes > Timaliidae > Pomatostomus > Pomatostomus ruficeps. The sequence goes on from VYZT01047586.1 coordinate 41,716, forward strand.
GAGGGGCATGGCTGGATTTTAATTATGAGTAGTAATACTTCTTACAAAGTTTGGTTAGGCAAAAATGAAACAATAACTCTACAAGTATAAAACATAAACAAGTGCAGAGCTTTTGTTGCATGCATTTACTATCCTTATTTTAATATGTTTATTGCATGTTTATAATTTGTAAATTTTCCAAGTAGTAATAGAGGAAACTACTGAAACAGTTTGGAGTAGGAAGTTCTGCCGTCTTTCTGTATAACTGTATGGTATGTTTTCTTTAAAAGGTGATATGGCAGAGCCAGTGCTGCTAATGCTTATATTGGTCAGAAATAGAATTATCATCTCTCTTTGAGCTGCATTTGAGGCAAATGCCTTAGTTTTCTTATGTATGAAGTCTGCAAAAACCTCTTAGTTATTAGAGTAGGTTGTACAAGGTCTTGCTGAATCACGAGCCTGTTCCAGTGCTCAGGCACCCTCATAGTAAGAACATGTTTCTTTTACATTCAGAGGAAACTCCCTGTATTTTGGTCTGTGCCCATTTCCTCTGCTCCTGTCACTGGGCACCTCTGACAAGAACCTGCCTCCATCTTCTTTTCACCCTTCCTTGAAGTATTTTTATACATTGAGAAGGTCCCTTGTGAGCCTTCTCCTCTCCAGGCAGACTAATCCCAGCCCCTCAGCCTTTCCTCATATGTAAGATGCTCCAGTACCTAAATCATCTTTGTGGCCCTTTGCTTGGCTCTCTCTGGTGTGCCAGTGTCTGTCACGTACTGAGGAGTCCAGAACTAACCCAGACTGTGTGGAGGGAAGTGATCACTTCCCTCAACTTGCTGGCAATGCCTTGTATAGTGCAGCCCAGGATACCATTCACCTTCTTTGCAGCAAGGGCACTTTGCTGGCTCTTCTTCAGCCTGGTCCACCAGGACCTTTCCTGCAGAGCTGTGTTCCAGATGGGCAGCCCCAGCATAGAATGGTGTATCAATGTAGGTGTTAAAAAGAGAGTGAATTTGTCATGCCATCGTGTTATTAACCTGTCATGTGATTCTTAATAATGGCCAATGGATTGAGTTTCAACTTTCTAATGGCAAGAAGAAATTCAAAAACACACTTTCACGTTTTGCTCTCCTTTAGTTCCAAATCTGAAGAATAAGTGAAAAGTATTCTGGAGGAAGTTATTTAATGGTAATTTTTTTTTTGTATCCACATTTGTTGCATAATAACTATGAAATAGAATCACAGAGTAGTCTGAGTTGGAAAGGACTCAGAAGGATCATGGAGTCCAACTCTTAAGCGAATGGCCCATATGGGGATCAAACCCAGCACCTTGGTGTTGTTAGCACCATGCCCTGGCCAACTGAGCTAATCTCCGGGTCAAACATGAAGAGTGTGAAGATGTCAGTCTGTATAAGGACTGTTGTGTTGGACACACGGATAACTTTTTGACTGTGAACGTTTTTCTATTCAGCTCTATGTTTTAAGAATTAATGCATTAATAAGAAATCTGGTAAAAATGTAATTACTCTGCTTTATATGCCGTCCATGTGACTGCTTAAAGGAAAATTACTATGAACCAGATGCATTGCACTCCCATCCATACACCCTACATCAAAATCACATATTTTGCATTATCTGGGTGTTATATATCACATTTCTGATTCCCTGAATTTCTTAGAATGCTATGAAATATGTTTGT
>VYZT01047587.1:2264-12752 GCA_013400735.1 Pomatostomus ruficeps
GGGGAATGGCTTCAAACTGAAAGGGTGTAGGGTTAGATGGGATATTGGGCAGGAATTGTTCCCTGGGAGGGTGGGCAGGCCCTGGCCCAGGGTGCCCAGAGAAGCTGTGGCTGCCCCTGGATCCCTGGCAGTGCCCAAGGCCAGGCTGGACATTGGGGCTTGGAGCAGCCTGGGACAGTGGGAGGTGTCCCTGCCCATGGCAGGGGTGGCACTGGATGGGCTTTAAAGTCCCTTCCAACCCAAACCATTCCATGGTTCTCTGTGTAACATCAAGGATGGACTGACGAGAATAAATCTCTTTTCTCCCCATCTCTGCTGTTCAGGGGACACAGAGGTTCAGGGTGACTTTGCCAGGAGGAGGCTGTCACCCAAGGCAGCCCTCGGGGTCTGAGCTCCACCATTCCCTGTTTCAGTGCCACAGGGTCTGGGCTCCCACAGGAACATTCAGGCTCATTTCTCTGTGCTCTGCTGCTGCTGCTGGAGGCTCAGNGATTCTCTGTGTAACATCAAGGATGGACTGACGAGAATAAATCTCTTTTCTCCCCATCTCTGCTGTTCAGGGGACACAGAGGTTCAGGGTGACTTTGCCAGGAGGAGGCTGTCACCCAAGGCAGCCCTCGGGGTCTGAGCTCCACCATTCCCTGTTTTAGTGCCACAGGGCCTGGGCTCCCACAGGAACATTCAGGCTCATTTCTCTGTGCTCTGCTGCTGCTGCTGGAGGCTCAGAGCAGGAGAAATGGAACAGAACTGGCACAGCACAGGTGAAATCCAGAGGGAACACAGTGGGACAGAGGAGCGCTCAGGGAGCAGAGCAGGGCCTGTTTCCGTGCTGCATCTCCCACAGACTGCAAGAATTCCACAGCTGGGGAGCCTGAGCTCTGTGTGACCACAGCCACAGGGAAAATGAAAGCAGAGTAGCAGCAGTACTGTTGTGTTGGCATCCAAACGTGGGGATTTTGTAAGAAATTCAAATAAATCCCAGATTTCCCAGCTTGAACATTACCTTTGTACAGCCGTGTTCTCACACCTGTGGCCTGCACTGCACAGACCCCAACAGGTTACAAGGCAGAAGCAAAGGAGCCTCCAGAAAATGCACCACAAATCCAAGATTTTTAGGTCAGCCACATCACTTTGGGAGTCAGAGCCTTCAGGAATGGGAAAACACCTCTGCCTACCAAAAAAAATCCTGCAGCATGACAAGGCAGAGTGGACTGGGGAAGAGCCCTTGCTCTGGAAGACATTCAGCAGGAGTCAGATCAGTGTGATCTAAAAAAAGGTAAAAAGTGGCTGAAATGAATTTAAAACCTGGGAAAAAACAACCTCTTCCAGTCTAACAGTTTACTCTGGTTTCACCATTTGCATTTAGCAAATACCTCAAGAAACCAAATCTTACACAACCACATTTCAAACCTCCTCCCCCGGAGCTCTGAAGCCATCTGCCTCTTCTGACAAGTCTCAAGTTTGTGAACTCCTCCAAGGATTAAACCCAGCAGCTGTCAGGACACAAGAAAGCCTCGGTGCAGCCTCTTGGTAGATACCGGAGAGCACAGAAGGGAAAATAAAAAAGGTACCAACATTCAAATATGGAAAAAAAATCTTCAGTCAACGCGCCCATCTTGTGAGAGACACAGTTCATCAATAGTTCTGAGGCTTCCAGGGTATTTCCAGAGCTGCTTCCTACCTCAAATCATGGGAAAAGACAGAATTTTAAATGAAAATCTCTTATTTCACTGCCCTCCAGCACTTCTCTACCACATCCTGCCTAAACATTTCCTGCTCTCAAGCAAGGACAGAGAACCCTTGGAGATTTCTGCCAAAACACCAGGTTTCAGTCTGATTTCATCTCCCAAGCTGCCAGGGTTTTGTTTGCCACTTTTATTCAAGCTGTTCTAAGAGCATTCTCACACCTCAGCATAAACCCAGGTAGCAAAATCTGAATTAAATATAATTAAATATAATACAGTACCTGTTTGAAACATTGCAAAGTGCCTGGGTGATCCCACCAACACCAGAAACACATTCACAGCTCCTCTGAGGGCCTGCAGAATTTACTGTTAAAGGCATTTCTTGTTATCTACTTTATTTATTGTGAATCAAACATGTAAAAGTAAGAAAATGGTGCAGCCAACTTTCAGAGCAACAGAATTCTCAGCTCAGATCAGACATAAAACCAAATTTTTGAATTAAAAAGATGGACAGAAGTGGGGGAAAAAAACCCCAGAAAAGCTTCAGAATTTGTTCCAAAATCCAGTTTCAAAATCCAGCACTGCTTTAGGCAAGATCTGCTTGTCTGTAATCACCTGAACTGGAATTTAATTCATTGACAGCTCTGTGAAGGAAAAAACTGCTCAAAAATACCCACTGAGCATCCAGTGTAAGTCAAAGTTACACTCAGCAGAGAACAGAATTACCTGGCAGCAAATTAATTCTTTCTTTAACACCATTTTCTTAAACAAAATGTTAAATTAAGCAGTGGGTACAACTCAAAACTGCACCTCAATCCTGGTTAATACTTTAAATAAACTGCTGAAATTGCAACCAACTTCCAGAGAATTTTATCCGACTCTTTCAAAACTTCTACTTTCCTCTAAAAATCACACGCTCTGCCTAAGAGATCTTTTATTATTCCTACCACTGCCCAAATTTTGGTGTTTCCAAGTGGATTAAATCCGTTTGCCCTGGCAAACCCTGCCAGCCCCTTTCAGCAGAAGAGGTTATTTTCCACTAAGGCATTTACCAGACTTTAATTGCTGCATTTTGTACCAACGCATACATTAAAAATAGTATGTGGAGCCATAAATAAACACAAACCAAAAAAATTCTCTGTATTTGTGTAAGTAAAAGAACAGAGGGTGGATTTTCTCCATCACAGACAAATCTTCGAAGAGCATCAAATATCAGAAAAATTAAATAAAAAAGGAGTGTTCTTGTTAAATGCAGACAGAATTCCTCAACTGCATTTCCTCTTTTACATAGAAAAGGAACTTTAGGTATGACAATCCCTTCAGGAGGAGAAAAAGGAGTTGCTTTTCATATCCAAGATACTTCTCCTAAAATCACTTCAGAAAAAAGCCTCCCAAGCCATGCAGAAGGGGGTTTGCAGTGATGAAGTTAAAAGCAACAAAAATAACTGGAAAAGTAAAAACCTACTGGAATTTATTCTATTTTTAAGGGAAAAAAAAAAAAAAAATTCCCAGAAGTCCTCCAGAGAAGAAAGTGGAGTTTAAAAAGTGCAGCACCGATGTCCTGGTCAGATGTAGATGTTATTGTGGCTCTCACTGGCTGTCAGGAACTTCTTCAGAATCTTTGTGCTTTCAGAGGCATCCTGGGGAAAGGAAGAGAGGATCAGCATCACCCACCCTGCTGGGAGCAAAACCAGAGCCCCCCTGGCCTCTGAGCCCATTTTCATACTCTGAACATCAATTTTATTAAAACATTAACTGCGAGCGAAACTCAGACCTTCTGAATGAAGTTATCCCCAGGAATCAGCAAGAAAATGGGATTTATTATTTTTCATTCCTCCTGGATTAGACATGAGGGGAAGAGTCTCTGTATTTGTCACTGTTCTCCTCCAAAATTTAAATATTTATGTCTCAGTCAGATTTGTTCAGCAGGACAGAATGAGCTGTACTGAAAACTGCCTGCACAGCTGAAATGAACACCTCAGCACACACAGACCTCTTTCTCTGGCCTTTAAATCTGGGTTCAAAGTGTTTGCAACCAACTGAAATTCGATTTAAAACCTTTCAGAAAGAGCCAAACATTCATTTTAGGAGCTGCCATGGGAATTTATGGGAGTTACGGGATTCGCTGTGAGGGTGGGGAGGCCCTGGAACAGAGAATTTGTGGTTGTCCCATCCCTGGAAGTTTCCAGGGCCGGGCTGGATTTCACAGCTGCTGGATTAGTGCAAAAATGTTAAGAATCATCTTCAGAAATTTGGTCTTTTAGTGCCAAAAAGAAGTTACAGGTCAAGGTGGGTATTTGAAGCAGCTTTCCTGTACGCCAGCAGACAGGCAGACGCAGAGCTGGAACAGAGCCAGCTGCTGTATGAGTGCAGAATGTAAAAATAATAAAAAAACACAACAAAAAGATGAAAAAATTTAAATGAGACAACTCCAAAGTTAACTGCAGCTTACACAGGCACAAGAAATCCCTCCCTGATACATCCAAACCACTGGAAGAGCCTGAGAAGTCAAAATGAAGTTTGGAGGGAAGCTGTAGATTCGTTAGTTCTAAATCACAGAGATGCTACAGCAGGCACAAGCACTGCCCTCTGCCATTAAAATCTGCATTTTTCTGCCTTTTCAGACAAAATCCTCACAGGGGCACAAACAGCAGAAAGCAAGAGATGAAAGACATGGATTTGAAATAGGAATTTTTACCTTGGCTAAGCTCTTCAGGACTTTGGAGGAAAGCAGAGGCTTGAAGGCCTCGATGGTCACCGTGTCCAGCTTGATGACGTCCGTGTAACACTGGTACAGCACTGCAGGGATCTGCCACACCTGGCAGTAACTCAGAACTGGGCACAAACCAAGGGAAATTGGGGTTAAATTCAGCAGAAAAGGGATCTCAGTCTGTGCACAAAAATCAGAACTTTAACCCCAGGGAAGTTTCTGAATGAGCAGCTCGGGATGCTGACTGCTGACCAGCCACACCTCGTACCCCAGCTACACCAGGAAATAAAAATTTCAAAAATTGGTTAAATGCAGGTATTTCTTCCTGGAAAATACCGTAACTGGCAACTGAGCTATTGGTAAATAAAAATAATAGCACCATCTGCAAAAAACACAAACAAAAACCAAAAATAAAACCCCAAAAAACCAAAAAGAAAACCCAACAAAAAAACGAAGACAACACAAAAAAAACCACCACAAAAAAAAACCAAAAAAAAACCCCAAACCAAAACAAACACAAAAACCAAAAAAACCCCAAAACGAACAAAAAACAAAACAAAAACAAAACCCCCCAAAAAACAACCAAAAAAACCCCCCATCAAACAAAAAAAGAAATCCAGCAAAAAACCCCTCAAAAACCAAAAAAACCCCCCATCAAACAAAAAAAGAAACCCAGCAAAAAAGCCCCCCAAAAACCAAAAAAACCCCAAAACGAACAAAAAACAAAACAAAAACAAAACCCCCCAAAAAACAACCAAAAAAACCCCCCATCAAACAAAAAAAGAAATCCAGCAAAAAACCCCTCAAAAACCAAAAAAAACCCAAAAAACAAAAAAAACCCCCCACCAAACAAACAAAAAAAAACCCCACCAAAAAAACCCCCAAAACAACCAAAAAACAAAAAAACCCCAAATGTAAAAAGAAGTGTGAACAAGAGAAAATCATCCACTTTTAGCTCCTGCCACGCAAGCTTTTCCTCATGCTGCCACTGTTTGGGATTCTAAAATGAAAAGCTCGAGGTTTTTATTGAATTACATAAAAAACTGAATTTAACTTTTCCATGAGGTTGACCAGCAGCACTGTGAAACCTTCCTCACCTGTAATACACAGACAGGACTTTATGAACCTTTCCTTTGGATGCTCAAATGAAAATAATTCTTAATAAAACTTGATGAATTCCTAAGTAAAATTCCCCAAAACCCCACTGCACAATACGCTTTGTAAGGCTACACTGAAGCATTTTCCAGCACTTCTGTCCCACACAAAAAGGGTAAAAGGATTTGTGGGTGGTTTGGAAACTCATCCCTGTTTTCCAGGGCAATGTTTAAGATGGGAAACTATCAGGAAATAATTTTTTAAAATCTCACTTGTCAGCCAGTTCCCACAATTAAGCAAGAATTCTAATTGCAGTGGGACGCTCCTCAAAGGGAATTTGGTGTTGCCAGCAGCAGCCCTGTAAATAATTGGAATTATTCTCAATATTATTGAAGTACCCGCAGCAGGAAGATCCCTCACGATGTTGGGCTGCTCCAGCAGCGGGCAGCAGACCTGCTCCTGGAATTCTTTGGTCTTCAAGGCTTTCAGGAACGGAGATGCAAGGGTCAGAGTGGATTCCTGAGTTTTATAATCGGCCACGGGACACGTGGAAAGGATGGTTACTTGCACGCCTTTCTTCTGCATGGAGCCAAAAACCTGGAAATAAAGAAATCCATCAGCAAAATGTCTCTTCTCATAATAAAAGCAGAAAAACCTCAAAGATTCATTTCAATTTCAGGGAACAGGTGAACTCAGGTTTGCAGGACTACTGAAGTTGGACTTACAGCCTTCAGGTAGAAATTTCCCAGGAATTGCTCTTGGGGTGGAGATAAAAAACCCCAAAAGAGCAGCTGACAGATTTACCAAATCCAGTGATCTTCTGGAGAGGTTTTAGGTTTTCAGCACTTTCTGTCCAATATATCTGAATTTACTGTTTTAATTCCTGGTGATTGTGGAAAGGAAAAGGACTCCAAATACAATGAGGAGCTGCAAGACATTTGAAATGAAAATTGTGCTCCTTGGATGTCCTACAATATTGTAGAAGCTTTTATTTCAAATACTCATAATTTAGTTAATTCTATTCCAGTTAAACTGAGAAAGAAAATTTAAGATTCACTTTCTCATATTTAAAGAACAGAGTTTCAAAGCCACTGCACAAAAACACTCTGGCCATCACAGAAGAGGAGAAAAGGAAATAGGGCATTTGGGAAACTGAGACAGAAATCTGCCTGTTCCTGTGTGTGTGCCAATCCCAGAAGGGAAGCTGCCTGTTCCCTCCCATCACCCCTGTGGCAGAAATCTCACAGAAATATTCAGAATCCCACAGGTTTTCCTTTTTCTTTGCTGGGAACACTGGCTGGAATTCCTGACTGCAAAACTCCAGCCCGTGTGTCCTTGTTTATCAGAAATCCCTGGCTGAGCAAACACCCCCAGGTGTGAGGATCTGCCTCGTGGAGCCTGGAGATGCTCAGAAAATCAGGATTTAGACTCAGAACGGGTCTGAAATTCACATTAAAGCAACAGATTGGCAGCACAACGTTAAAAACACCAACAACCACAAAGCCTAAAAATGCTGGGGAACACTGGTACAACCCCACTGCTGCTGTCCAGGAACACCCACATGGAATTTCACAAAAAAATGGGGATGGTAACAACCCCCCAGCCACCTTCCTCCTGCAATCCCAGGTTAAACAAAGTGCAGGAAGGTGTGGAACACAGCAAAAGCAAAAAAAGTTTTGAGATCTCAGGGTTTGTAAACTTCCAAATGAGCCATGATCCCCCAGCAAAGCCTTACTGATCTCCACCCACAGCTCCAGAATCCCTGCCTGTCCAGCAGCTCAGCAGGGATTTCAAGGCAGGCAGGCAGGGAGGGAGCAGACAAGATGAGCCACGCTTCCTCAGGCCAAGCAGCGACCCAAATCCATCAGGAAAATCAAGAGCTGGAACATTCTCCCCTGGCTTTATCTGATTAAAATCAAAATGATGATATCAGGAGGGACTGCACTGAGCCAGCAGCGCTCCTGGACCTGCCTGACGCTGGGGTGAGGCTCTGGGAATGTTAAATCTGTGAAAAAATGGGATAAACCCGGCTTGGGAGGCACCTTCCCCTGCAGCTCCCCGGGGAAAGGCACAGAACACACCCATCAGCTGACACCACCCACAGGAGCTCCTCAACTGGTTTGTCTGGTGATCCTCGGGCAGCTGCACAAATGCCTGTTGGTTTTTTTAGGGAAGGTTTCTCCCAGAGCTGCAATAAGCCATGGGAAATGAAATCCACGCAGGAAAAAGGTTTGGGAAGTGGTTGAGGGCCAACAAAAGTGAAACTGTCCAAAAGGAGTGACTGCATTCAGCTGGGAGGGTACAGCAGATCTAGAAAGGGATTTCACAGAATAAATTCATCAATTTTTGGGTATTTAACAAAAGAAACCCACAGGGAAAAGTTTTTTAACACTGTCCTGTTTAAAGAATCAGAGAGGAAGATCCCCACCCTCAGGATTTTATTACTCAGTTTATTTTCTTGCCAGTTTTACCTTCTCAAGCCATTGGAACTGCTGGTCCTCAGCAACGTAGCAACTACACTGGCACAGTAAAACCTTAAAAAAAAGTAAAAATTCGTGTAAGCAAGAGGTTTAAAGAGCTCAACAGCAGCTCAAAATCACCTGTACGGGTGATATGGCTGCAGACAACACCTCGTTCAGTTATTTTGGGTTTCTTTAACTCTGTTTCAATGAGGATTTTTTGTTCACAAATGCAGTGAAGCCATCAGGCTGTGACATCTCTGTGCTGAGCTTCATACCCCAGAGATTCACAGAGTTTTAGCGAGCACTAATAACCCTTCAGGTGATTTATGGGATTACTCCAGGATCCTGCAGTGCCTGGTTTGGGGCTGGACGGAGGCTCTCTTTCTCCGAAAGCCAGAACACAGAGGAATTGCTGATTAAATCACTTACTGTGGGATCTGCTATCAACCTGTAGAACAAACAGAAGGAGTCTGTGGGGAGGACGTTCGTGGTGCTCGAGGTCCGGCACCACTCATTCCACAGCTTCACAACTCCAACCACTTCCCAGCACACAGAATCCAGGATAAAAGATGACAGGAAAGCTGCAAAACCCCCAAAATACTGTTAATTTATAAAGAATAACACCTCTGTTCTACAAATAAATGGCTGGACTGAATTAGATTATTCCTTTGCAATTGGAAGGAAAATTAACTCATTTTTATCAACTTAGATTTACTGACCAAATCCAAGAACCATCAGCAGTGTGAGTAGCCCCACTGTATCCAAATTAAAAAATATGAAGAGCTGTTCAATATATATAGATCCCTAACATAAAAATCACATATTTTTAGGAATTGTATCACTACAATCAACTTTGATTTCTTTAATATTAATTAAGGATGTGAATATTAAATCTCTAATACTTCTTGACATGCCAGATTTAACAGATTAAAAACAAAAATCACGGAAGCAGCAAGGCAGAAGTATTACACCGATTCTAGAAAGCAGAGGAAAGAGTATGGGAAAAATGTTCATAAATCAAATTCCTGTCAAAAGCTACAGAAGACAGATCCAAAATATCCATTACCATTTTCAAAGGAAAAACCTGAACCAAGCCCAAACAAATCAGCAAAGTTAACTGACATAGAATCTAAATGTCATCCAAATGTGACTTAAATGCAAGCAAGACTTCTTGGTACTATTACAACAAAACTTTTGCCAATTAACAAACAATCCCAGAGAGTTTACCAAACAAAAGCCAGGAAAAGGAAAAGGGGCACTGTCCCAGCTAAAATCCCAAATTAAAACATACTTCACTTTTCCTGTTCAACTGAAAATGCATCAGTTTTCAGAAGGAATAAACAGCTGCAACAAAAGCTGCGTTTTACATGTACGGAGGAACTTCAACTTTCTCTGGACAACTCGGCCGCCTCCGGGTTTAATCTCTGCTCCTAAAGGAGGAGCTGCACATTCAGTAAAGAGAGGGGCTTAGAGAAAGCTGGAGAGGGATTTTTCACAAGGTAATGGGATGACAGGACAAAGGGGAATGACCTCAGCTCAGGGACGGCAGCGATGGATGGGATATTGGGCAGGAAGTGTTCCCTGGGAGGGCGGGGAGAACCTGGCACAGGGTGCCCAGAGAAGCTGTGGCTGCCCCTGGATCCCTGGCAGTGCCCAAGGCCAGGCTGGAGCAGGGAATGTCCTGGCACATTTACACCTCCCTCCCACCTTCTGCCTCCTGGAATTTATCCCCAAAAAACCCCCAGCGACATGCGGTTCCGCACGCACCCGCCGCGTTCCTTCCAATGGCCACGATGAACCTGGAGCACACCAGGGGCTCCACGGCGTCGCCGCCCGACTTCCAGGTCCACACGACATCGATCTCCCTGGGAAATGAACCAGGAATTTCCCGAGGATCATCCAAATCCAGGTCCTGTCCCTGCCCAGACCCCCAACAATCCCACCCTGGGCATCCCTGGCAGCGCTGTCCAAGCGCTCCTGGAGCAGCCTCGGGGCCGGGACCATTCCCTGGGGAGCCTGGGCAGTGCCCAGCACCCTCTGGGGGAGGAACACCCTCACACCGAGCCCGAGCCGCCCGTACCTTTTCTTCTCGATCTCCCTGCGGATCTCGCGGTCCTCGGGCGTCTCCTCCCGCGCCTCCTCCTCCTCGTCCAGGCCGGCCCGGGACGGGGCCACCACCACCTCCCCGAAGAAGGTCGCCATGGCCGCGCCCGCGCCTGCGCGGCCCCGCCCGCCCGCGCCGGAACAGCGCCCGGAGCCTCCGGGAAGGAGAGGATGGGGACATCCCCGCGTCCCTCCGGCTCCCGGCGCCGCCGGGGGAGAGACCGAGACATCCCCGCGTCCCTCCGGCCCCCAGCGCTGCTCCCGTCACCCCGGCACCTCCGCCCCGAGGGCCGCAGCCAGGCGGCTCCACCGCCGCCATGGGCAGCTTCTTCCAAAGATCAGTCACCCGTTCGGTGAAGGGAATCTTCCAGATACCACATTTAAACCTCCACCGGCTCAACTTGACACAATCTTATCCTGTCCCTGTTCCCTG
>VYZT01047588.1:0-14603 GCA_013400735.1 Pomatostomus ruficeps
AGCTGCCTCTCACATGAACGTCCTGTGGACGTGGCCTATGGGGTTGCGGGTTCCATAGCTGGGCTGGGTCATGTAAAGGAGGATGGGTGTTCAGTGCCTCTGACTGGTGGTTACACGAGACGCCAAAACCTCCTCCTTCCCCCCTTGGCTGTGGGGGAAGTCTGTGTAAATATGCCCTCAGTAAATGGGTCTGTGGGTTGTGGTGTCCCACACCTTGTACCCAGTCAGAGATGATTCTCAGCACAGCTAGCTGCTGGGTCTGGCTTTCTTGTGTATTTGTGAATGCATTCTCCTGCCTCATCCTTGTTTGTTTCTTCCTAGACCTGAGAAGATTGAACAATAGTGTCTTATCCTGAATTTCTTAGGTGGCTTCACTCACAGTCCAAAGTTTCCCTTAGGAGACATCTTCAGGGAGGGGAGGGCTTCGGTGGCCATAGCTTCTTTATATAGTTTTGCCATAATGCCCAAAACTTCTTCATAACAGTGTTTAAGCAATGAACCATTTTAGTCTCTGACAGACATTCAGCATAAATGGACAATGGCCTTGTAGGCCCTGTAACCCCAAGCCAATGTCTCTTATTTTCATGATATCTAAAGCCAATTAGTAGTCAGTAGTCTTAACTGCATTATCATCTTTTTATTTGCCTGCACTCGGTGTGTTAGAAGGAAATACTTTTAGAGCTTCTCTCATTTTGTTCTTTCCCAGGCATATCTAAATCATTAGAGTTCAGTAGATGAAGTCTAGAGCCTTTGGAAAGCCTCCCCCCTAAAAAATTACCTGGTTTTGTTTATTAGCAAATGCCAGAATCATTTAATGAGTTAGAGCCGGACAGATGGACTAAAGATCTCATTTGTTTGAGCATGCTTTTAGGTAAGCATCACCATATGACAATTTTTAAATATAACCAAACAGTAAAAAATGTTGTATAATATTTATGACCTATTTATCATACCTTTATATACCAGCAGCTGTGTTCAATTTGTTAACATTTACTAGTATAGATTAATGTAATTTTTGTGATTTTACTAAGTAATAAATATCTTTTAGTGTGTAATTAGCATTTCACAAAGAATGAAATTCACTTCACTGGATTAGATTATTAAATACATGAGTTGCTTGAGTTCCAGTAAGCTACCAGTGTACATTATTTTAGCCAGAATAAGCAGCCAGCAGGAATATTTATTTTTACCCAAAAATAAAAATTACAATCCATTTTCCTTTTTTATATGATTAGAAAGCATTGTTTTCCATTTGATCTTCAAGCAGCCTTATATATGAGGTAATGTTTTGTTCTTTATTTCAGAACACCAGTCTTTAAAAAAAAACAAACAACAAAACAAAAGCAAGCAACTATGGTTAAAACATTTCTTTACAGTTCAGGAGCAATTTAATGCAGTATTTTTATTTCTGTTTTGGTAGGTTCCAAGCTTTGTGTCACTTATTGTTGTTCCCAACATTGCCACATAAATATATTTTCATCAGTTTCTGCCTTACTTGGCTTTTTTTTTAAATTTTTCTTTCCCACATCTTTGCTAGTGTTGGAAATAAAACAAAAATCCTCTCACAAAATTCAGCAAGACACAATGGACCCCTATTCCATGTTTACAAAGTAACATCCTAATATTCATACTGTATTAAATTTCTTCTCATTCTTTTCCCTGTTAATTTTAGCAATATTCACAAAAGGTTTTGACACAGAACAAAGTAATGAATATTAAGATTTGTATTAGGTAATAGATGCTATTGCAGAAGGTATCTATTTTTATATTTTATAAAATGGAAAACATCTATTTTTTCAGATTTTTATTTATTTGAAGTTTTAATATAACAGATTGACTGTTTCTCATTTATCTTGTACTATTTAATACTTCATTTTCCTCCAATGACTGTGGTAATTTGTCTTCAAGGTAATTTCTGTTATAATCCCATGGTCTTTCTACCTGTTTTTCCCTTTTCTTTTGCTTTTTTCTTTTTCCTGATTGATATGCTTCATGATTCTTCCAGTTAATATGTACCTTCTATTTTGGATTGAAATGTTAAAACTTGAAAGAACTCTATTTTATATAGAAGCTACAGCAGATGCTCATGTAGTACAGCTGCCCCTGAAGGTATACTTCCAGTTAAAAACATCTATGAACAAAACTACTTGTTACCTGTATTTTATATTCTATTGAACTGAAGAATAGCTAGTACAATGAAACTATAATCCTGGAAGCATAAATTTTGTGAATTTTAGGAATTAATACACATTTTCCTTTAGCTAGACAACTTCTTTAATGCTGAACTGTTGTGAGTCTATTTCCCTTACTTATCTGTCAGGATATATTTAATATTAATAGCAGAAAACTCTCCAGACATAAATAGAAAGTAATATTAAAATTTAATACAGCTTTTTCTGGTAAAACCCACCTTAAAATGATTCTTTTTCATTTTGATGCATTGTTATTGCTATCACTTTTAGCCTTGTTCTTTCCATTCTTCCTGATCTTCTTACCCTTTCTTGAAAGAAAAATAGTCGGTCATATTGGGGCCAACCTCTGCTATTCACAAATTCACCTTCTGGTTTTTTTCCACATAGTGTTTTGGGGCATATTTAATAAAGGGCAAAACCAAAAAGAGACAGTGCTGACTCTGTGCCAGTTCAACATATTACTCAGTCATTAGAGCACTCTTAAATCTTACTTAAATACTTTGACAAACTGAACAAATTTTATTACACAGTCCCTGCCTTCTGTGAGTCACATACAGTCTTTCCTCTCAACGCTGTTCCATTTGGTATTTGGTGACCTGAATGTAGAACAGTATTACACCACAGAGATGAGGTCATTAAGACAATTACTTATTTTGAATCCTCTTCATACTTGATTCAGAATAGAAACCTAAATTCACTTCCTGTAATTTTTTAAGAGAAAACTGACACCAAGTTCTGATTTAATGTCATACTGTGTGTGTAACCAGCAAAATTCAAATTGAGAAATGTTAATTCATGAGGATAGAACATATATAGAGGAGTCCACCATTGTCTACTGTAGTAAGGCTTATCCTTAGTGAAGTGTTTGATGTTCTTATAACATCTTCATAGGTAAGCTGGAAAAACATGGGTTAGATAAATTCATGGTGAGGTGGATTGAAAAATGACTCAATGGCCTTGTCCAGAGGGTTGTGATCAGTGATAGAGTCCAGCTGGAGGCAGGTCATCAATTCTGTACTCTGTGGTCAGTGCTAGGACCAATGCTGTTCCACATCTCATTGATGGCCGTGTATGCTGAGGCAGCATGCATGCTGGGTAAGTTTTTACAGATATGAAACTAGGAGTAGGAACTGATGCGCTAGAGAGTTGTGCTGTCATCAGAGGGACCACAACAGCCTGCAGAATTAAACTAAGGAGAATGTCCTGAGGTTCAACTAAAGGAAAGGCAAAAATCTGAACCTTGAGCAAAATGACTCCAGGCACTGGTACATGCCAGGGACTGACTAGAGGTGAATTGCTGGAAATCAGTTCTGCTGAGGAAGATCTTGGATTCCTGTTCAACAGCAACCTGACATTGGGTCAGTAATGCTCCCTTGTGTCAAAAAAGACCAATAGCATCCTGAGCTATATTAGAGAGACCATTTTTAGTGAGTCAAGGGAAGTTATCCTGACCCTCTGCTCAGCATGGGTGAGGTCACGCCTAGAGTGATGTGTCCAGTTTAGGGTGCTCTAGGACAAGAAACATTCTGTTACACTGGAAAAATCCAGAAATAGTCATCAAAGATGGTTAAGAGATTGGAACATCACGGATAGCCTTACCCAGCCTGGACACAGACAGGGTTGGCAGACAGAGAGCTCTTAGTTCTCTGGGTGGCAGAGCAGTTTGGTTAAATCCAGACGTAATAAACATCACATATTCTACCTAGTTATTGAAACCCCTCCAAAGGTCAACATACAACTTCTTCAAGGGACAAGTGGCATTCAGCAACACGAGATAGAGTAACAAGAGATCTGTGATGTCCTTTACTGTGAGATTAATCAGTCACTGAAATAGCTTTCCCACAAAGACTGTGGAACCCCATCCTTGGTGAAATTAAAGAAGGGAGGGTTGGACCAAATGGCGCTTCCATCTTAACTGTTCTGTGAACTTTCAGATGAGGAAAGGCTGAGGTAGTTGAGATGTAATAGTAGTTTTCTGAAAAATTTCTTTCTTTGTTATTAACTAATCATTGAACAAGTCTTCATATTCAAGATTTGCATATTCAAAATTCAAACATGTTAATATTCAACGGATTTGTTTGTTTTATTTTGTTTTAAATTCCAAAGATGAGCATTCAATTAAAAAAAAAATAAAACAAACCAAAACCCCAAACAAACAAGCTTGCAAATGTCTGATTTCTTCCATTTCTGAAATATAAAACATACTTTCATTGTCCTGAGAGGTATTCATTACCCTCCCCTTAAAACAGCAGAAAGAGATATTTGAAGTAAAACTCAAAACTTCATATTCTTAGAAGGTTTTCTAACTGTGTAATTCCCAACTTCTAGATAATGTCATTATTTCTGATCCTATCCTTTCCTGCATAAAAAAAAAATAATTTCAGTCAGAAGAAAAGTGTTCAAATTTTCTTTATACATCTCTTAAACATAATTTTCAACCATTTCCTACATCTTGTCACTTCTAAATTTGGTAAAATACATTTGTCTACAATCATACTTTCTAGACCTAAAAATCTAAAACTTAACATTTCAGCTGAAGGTTTAACAGCCTTCTGTTTCACATATGATAGTCTTTAAGATATACATAATAATGAAATTTGACTTTTGTGCAATAGGATCACACTTGACTTGGTTCAGTTTATCACTCATCATATTTTTTGAGCATTTTCTCCAATCTGTTATTTCCTATATTGCAATTGTGATTTTCATCTTTCTTGATTGAACACAGAACTTTGCCCATGTCTTCACTGGATTTAATTGATTAATTAGTGATTATTGATCAATAATAATTATTGATAATTATAGGTTTTAAATCGTTCCTCCAATTTAATCAAGATGGTTTAAATTCTAGTTTTGTCCTCAGAAACTGCAACCATTTCCAGCTCTGAGCAACGAGTATATTTTCTATGCATCCTTTTTATTGTATTATCTAAATAATTCAAGCAATTATTTAATTGAACCTGCTAGATATGCTGGACTCCACACGGAAAGTTCTGCTAGTTTTCCTCAGAGACACTGTTAACTCCTCTTTAAAGAACGTGCTTTAAACGAGCTGTACAGTCTTAGTGCTGTGCCATCTAATTTTCTAAGTCTAATTATGAAGATGCCATGAAAAACAAATGTCAACCAAACCAAGTAAGTTACATTTTTCTTTTTCCTCCTAACAACTAAATGAGAAGTTGTGTTGAAGGAAGACTTAAAATTGCTTGGCTTGATTTGTTCTTGACAAATATATGAGTATAAGTATTACTATAACACTAAACCAGCCCAATCTTGTCTCAGGATCTTACTGTGAAAACTGCCCTATAAGCAGGAAAGAGATGCAGGATCTCCACTTTATAATATTTAGGAGTTAAATATAGTACAGAAGATAACAGATGCACTCAGACCTGAGAATACTCAGAAACAGTAAGACAATATTGGTCAGCGAGAGAAGGAATGATCTGTGTGCAACAGCAGTCTAAACAATTTTTTTTCCTGGTTATGGATATATATTCTTCATTTTTATAATACATATTCTTGCTTTTATTCCAAATTATCTGCATATATTTTTTAGTCTTTTTTTAAACTTAAACATACTCCCAGATCTTTGCAGCCCAAAAAGCTGCTGCCAAAATTATTTATCTTCTCTGTCATTCTGCCCACCTCCCTCCCCATGCTATTTGAAACATGTCAGTAATTTCCCATTATGCTCCAAGTCAAATTCATATCTGTTACATGGTTAGCTTGCTTCACATTTCTTAACACCTTGTCTTTACTTCCCACAATGCTACTCAAAGGATGGCAGCCTTTTTTATGTCTCTACATTTCTATAACAAATGTTACTTGACAGGATCTAGATTTCTAAATATGTGTGGAAAAAAACGTCAAAAAAGTTAAGTACTTGTCTTCAGAAGAATGATCCAAACTGCCTAAATTTTTAATGCAGTTAGAGGAAAAGGGCTGCAGCTCTTTTGTGTCTTCAAAGGACATTATTTAGCCTTCTGCTTTTCCTGTATTTCTCTGAAATCCTGCTCACCAATATGGAGAGAATTTTGAATAACTGAAATTATTTTCTAGTGGTCTAATATAAATAGCTTTTTGTAGTTTAACTCTAATAGAAAGCTAAGCACCACAGAGCACCTTGTTGCGGTGTGCTCTGGCCAGTTTTGGTTCATCTCATGGCCAGGCTCCAGGCTCTTCTCCACCCCCCCCCCCCCCCCCCCCCCCTTTCCCCCCCCCCGCGNTTCAGAGCAGCCCGGCCAGCCCCTGGAACCACGAGCGGGCGCCCGGTGCCCCCACTGGAGGCATTGCGGCAGCACCTCATTCATTCCCCCCTGATGGGATGAAGGAGACAATCAGAAGAGTAAACGTGAGAAAAGAAGAGGCTCAAGATAAAGACAGTTTAATAGGTAATGCAAAAGCTGCACACGTGAGCAAAACAAACGAATTCATTCACCACTTCCCAGGCAATCAGGTGTTCACCCATCTCCAGGAAATCTTATTGTTCCAAACATCCCCTTCCTTCTTCTTTTACCAGCTTTTATTGATGAGCATGATGTCATATGGTATGGAATATTCCCTTGGTCAGTTGGGGTCATCTGTCCCATACTCTCCCAGCTTCTCGTGCACCACCAGCCTGCTTGCTGGTGTGGTGTTGTGAGAAGCAGAAAAGGCCTTGAAACTGAGCACTGCTTAGCAGTAAATAAAATATGAGTGTGTTATCAACACTGTTTTGGTCACCAATCCAATGTACAGCAACATACAAGCTTCTATGAAGAAAATTAACTCTATTCCAGATAAAACTAGTAGACTGCAATCTTCTCCATTAACTTTCAAACCATGTACAGAAGTTAAAGTCAAAGTGTTTTGTCTCTTCCTTCTCAGTTTTTCATATAATTCTTACTTTCCCCAAAGGGTAAATTACACTTTAAAACCTTATGGATTGTATATTCTTTCCTAATATGAAAGGTTCTAGCAGGTTGGTTGTCTCCAGCATCCTGAACAAGACATCTAGTCTCTTGGCTCATATAAGACCGGAATCCACCTTCATATGGATAGTCTAAGTTGTTCTTATTATTCAGATTCTTTATGGACTTCTTCTCTTTCATAATTAAGATCATCGAATAGTGTGCATATTCAGTATTGGAAGCACTTTACATGTGAATTTGGAGACTTTGTGTTTTTTTCTTTCTGCTCATCAGACAATTATGAAGAATCCAAGGAAGGAAAGCACATGAAATGGTAATGGAAGCAAGTAGAAATTACTTTATCCTGCTAAAACATAGTAGAACTGGGAAAGACTTCAGAAATTTTATCATTTTTACTCTCACGTCTTGCTTTAGACCAGAGATTTCTATGTCAGTTCTTTATTAATTGGATTGCATGCAGAGAAGGGTCACGAAGATGCTCAGAGAACTGGAGCACTTCTCCTGTAAAGACAAATTGAGAGAGTTGGCAATGTTCACTCTGGAGAAACAAAGGCTTAGAGGGGATATTCTTGTAACTTCACTGTACTTAAAAGAAGTTAGAACAAAGATGGAGATGTATTTTTAGAAGGACTTGAAGTGATAGGACAAGGGGTAATGGTTTTAAACTTGAAGAGCATAGATTTAAATTAGATGTTTGCAAGTTTTTTACCATGAGACTGGTGAGACACTGGAACATGTTGCCCAGAGAAGTTGTGTATGCCCATCTCTGTAACCATTCAAGGCCAGGCTGGATGGGACTCTGAGCAAGCTGATCTAAGGAAAAGTGTCCCTACCCACAGCTATTAGGTACCGGCCTTAATTACAATAATTGTTTGCTCAGATTAACCCTTAAGAATGGTTTCATGAGGAAGATCATTTTGTATATGTTGCACTGATGATGTCAAACAAACAAACTCCTAAAACAAACAAAACCAAAGAAAAATATATGAATTATAATGAATTATAAAATGCTAAAATATTTTGCTAAGCTATGTCTAGAATGTCAAATAAAAGATAGTATAGAAGCAAAATTCTGACCCTGAGGCTAAATAGCTCTGTCTGGCTTGCATCCATTCCATTAAGAGGTACCTCTAAAGCGGATTCTTTCTGGAGAGTTAGTTGGAGATTTCCTGATGTCAGCCAGGGATTGAGATAATTGTGGGTAAGTAGGTGTCTAAGTTCCTGAACTCACCCATTGAACCTCTACTTATGAGCAGAACTGAAGCATTATTTTATGCAGTAAAAATATGAATAATAGCATTAACCTGGAAAAAGTTCTACTAATATAGTGATCTTTTTTTTCCATAGAAGGATTTTATGTATAAGAAAACTGAAAAAAGGTCTTATTCATGAAAGCTTGAGATTTTTCCTTTTTTTTTTTTATGAAGAAAGGGTCTCTGAAGAGCATTTTTATTACTTTTCTTCTTGAACACTTTTAACTGCTCTGTCTAGTGCCCTTGATATTCTTTCCAGCAAACACACCATAAGGAACTATTTCAGGATGGGGACTATAGGTATGACAGTTCTTTGTGTAGTTAGCTCCATGTATAGAGTTTAACATCAGAGACAGATGGTATTTCACAACACTGTAAGTTAGGAGTATGTGGAAGGTTACACCTTTTCATTTTCTTTCAAATAGAGGGATTCTTGGCTTCTGCATTTCCTTTCTATATTTCATGTTTGAGTACACCAAAGACCAATGTCCTGCTCAAAGCAGTTCAGGACTTCATTTAGTTGGACCTTTAAAATGTCCAAGATTTATGTGTATTGTCCAGGCCAGCGGGTAATTTATGGGCAATTTTTGAAGATTCTTGTCATATACTGATGTGCAATGATAGCTGTGACTATATTTCATTTTCTACCCCTATATATGTTTCTGACCTCCTCTTAGGAGGATGTTTTCACCAGATTATAAGCACTGTGAGGAAATTGAATTGGTGTTTATAGCAATATGGACACAAGATTCCTAAATCTTATTAAATCCTATCAAAAAAGTACAGGAAATACCATCTCTCTTCTGGACTTCAAAGCTTATCAAACTGACCTCTATGTATTGCTAATCCTAGAGTGTGATAAATGTCATTGAACCTGTGGCTGCATTGTGGCTGTAGGGAATCTCATAAAATAACTCTTGTGATGGCCTGACACATCCAGAATGCATCCATCTTACCTAGGTAAAAGGTACCAGAAACATCTAATATTCATTTAAATGTTTTGGAATCTACAGTATTAAAGAAGGTGGGGTGATTTTTTTCCCCCCCCATTTAACTTAACTGAGATTTAATGGGTATGCTAAGCTGTAGTGTCTTCCAAATTCCTAAACACAATTATTCTCATTTTTAAGTATGAAAATATTTAAGTATCTTTGTTAGGAACTTTTGTGGTTGTTAGAGTTGCAGTATCTGAAAATCTGCCAGTCTAAAGCAGACTGATCTTTCCTGTAAAATGTTCCATATGAAAATATCACTTTCTGTCTAATCTGCTTCAGGTCAGTTCATGTCCTTAAGATGTGGAGGGAATTGTTAAAATAGTATGATTAAGGCTTTGTTCACCCTGGAAAGTAGTGCAGTGTGATAGATATAAATACTCCCTGTTGGAGGAAAGAAGTGAGTTGCCTCAAGGTTCTCACTCCTTCAAAAAGGATGTGGCCAATAAAATGCAATAGATGAATCCACACAGAATCCAGTAATTTTCTTAGTTTAGACATTGTGGTGATGGTGTTAGAGCTCTTCCTTTCAGTAAATTTTTAATGGAACCATTTAGATGCATAGTAATTAGTTCTTTTCAGACTAGGAAGTGGGAATTTGAAATCCATAGCGATTTTCAGATTAGAAGTTCTTTCCTGAAAGCACCTTCTCTTTAGGTTCACTCTTCATCATTCACCTTTAAATTTAAATACAGTTTGTGTAAGACTATATGTTTCATAGGAGCTGGAGAAGAGCAGTGGGAATTCTAATGATAACTAAATGTTGTGCTTATCCAGGAAAAGACCCTGAATTTTGGTTCCTGCTTATTTTATTTAATGGTTGTAGATCATGCTTACCACTGGTGGCTAAATTTGCTGAAGCCTTAGAAGGTGAACTTTCACCTAGATGTGCTATCATTTACTCAGTTAAGTAGAAGAAGGCCCCAGAGCTGGTTCAGTCAGAAGGTCAGGAAGCTACAATCATTAGCAGAAGCTACAACCTTTAAGAGATTAAAAAAAAAAAAAAGAAAAACACCCCCTAGAGGTGATGAAAGGGCTCAATGAAGAGAGGGAGGACCCTTGACTCCAATATTAATATTGGTCCGAATTCTTGTGTGAGGGGTGGGGAACTTTGATTTAAGGATATAATTGCTGAAGGATTTCCTTGTTCAAGGTCCCTTTGGAAGCACACAGCTCAAGCTGTAATGCCACTAATAAGTTTTAAAAAAGTATTTTTATAAAGGAATCTATCTTTCAGCTTATTGATTCAGTGGAAACCTAGAATAGTTTAGAGATTCTTGCCAGCTGTGGCAGCTGTCATGCGTAACTTCCATGGTACAATGCTGCTCTAATGCAAGGCAAAAATACTTCAACCCCAGAACTGGAGTATTTCACCCTTTCCCTTCTTCTTCCCTATTTCAGCTGAGTTTTTTATTCTCCTAGTTTCTTTCTTCTTTATTTTTACTCTCTTCCCCTCCTCCCCCACTTTTTTCTCCCTAGCTATACACATGTACTTCTCACCCAAAACTGGGCAAGGAGTAAATGCACATTATCCTGAAACTCTGGGTTTCTGACCATGTGTGTGTAACTAAAATCTAACCATGTGAACAGACAGGTAAATCTTGAAAATATTTTGTAAGATTTAGTAATATTCTTGGGAGATTCTGACTTGCAGTGAATTTTGTAGAATAGGATGTGTAAAAAAAATGTCTAAACATAACTCATTCTAAATTGATGCATTTTTCTAAAAGTAAACTTGAAAATTTAAATTAAAAAATTCAAGAATATATTCATCTCAGGTAGTTCAGGAAGTCTCAAGACTTGCAACTTTATCAAACAAAGGAAGGCCACATTTCTGAATGCGTATTGTACTGAATTCTGTATACTGAGACAGTGGAAAATCAATGATACTGAACATTTTATGCAAAAAAGTTTCATTCTTATCAGTAATGACCACAGGACAAATTTGAAAATAAAATAACCCTATTAACATAAAAAATAATTTTCTAGTAATAAACATATGAATGTAATATCATCTTGAAAAGTTTGTGCAAGCGTCTTTCAAATATTTACATAGTCCATTAGGAATGAGACTGGTGATTTGAATTAAAGTTAATGTAGTTTCAACCTGTAATTTACAGATTTTATAGATTCCCAGAGTTTAATGGGAAAAGGACAATCAGAACACACATGTGAGCCTCCCATATACCAGTGAGTTTCAGCAACTTAAGTTATGAAAGTGATTATGCACAAAGTTTGCAAAGTAGAATATTACTACTTCTTTCAGATGCATTTTAGGGAATACTGATGAAATTCAAATATTCTCTAAATATTTGACAAGCGAAGAGAGCAGTGAATAATTAACATGGAGTAGTAAAGAGTATAATTACCAGGGAGATATCCTTAGCAGTCTTACTGAGAGTCAGGTAGACTTTCTTTCCCCATGTTATACAACATCCATTCTTATATTTCTTTGATATCACTAATCTCAGTTTGGCGATTGATATTTTTAGTTATTATCACTTGAATGAGTCTGTGTAAATTTAGGTGAAAATTTGATTAGGTTTAGAAAATTCTGCAATGCATGCTGATTGCAGTTACTTTTTAATAAATTTTCTAATAAATTTTCAAAAACTTGTGAAGTTTGGATTACAATAATTCACAGAAAGTTATTGATTTTTTGTCTCTTAATGTAAAAAATGTCATTCTATTGACAGAATAATAGGAACCTATATTACAAGCAGCATCCTGCAGTGTATCAAATGCAGTATTACCAGCCCATCAAAAGAGGAGGGTAACAAACCTATTGAGAGGGCTGGAAGAAATGTCCCACAAGGAGTGGCTGAGGGCTCTGGGTTTGTCTGATTTGGAGAAAAGAAGGCTGACACATGACCTCATTGCTCTCTACAGTCTCCTGAGGAGGTGGAGTGGACAGGGAGGTACTTATCTCTTCTCCCTATGATCCAGTGACAGGACAGTTCAAAGCTGCATCAGGGGAGAGTCAGACTAGATGTTACGAAGCATTTCTTTACTGAGGGGGTAGTCAAATCCTGGAACAAGCTTTCTGGAGAGGTGATTGATACCCCAAGCCTGTCAGTGTTAAACAGGCATTTGGACAATGCCCATAGCAACATGATTTCATTTTTTGTCAGTTCTGAAGTCTTCAGGAAGTTGGGCTGGATGACCACTGCAGGTCCCTCCCAACTGAAATATTCTCTCCTCCCCTTCCTTCCCCTCCTGTCATCATTTTTAGATTTCACCTACAGATTTCAGACCATTTCTTTATATTACTAAGATAATTTTGAATTCAAAAACTACACTTCAGGGAGCTTGCACTCCCTACTGTTTCACATCATTTGGAAATATTTAAGTGCACTCTCCAGTTCTATCAAAACTACAGCTGAAAATACTGAACAAAATAAATTCCAGTATAGGTCCCTGTGAATCCCCACTAGAAAGACAGTCTGATAGCATAAATGTAAAGTTATTTTGTTGATTATACACCCACCTTTTTGGTTATTTTACCTTCTTCATTTTTTATGAAAATATCATTTAAACTAAAATTCCAGTAGTCAAAGTGGATCAGTTTTATTGCTTCTTTTATGAACTCTGCCAGGTTTTCTATGAAAAGACTAAAGTAAATTAGTTTGACACAGTCAATTCTTGACAAATCCCTACTTGATGATTCCTGACAACTCTGTTTTTATCCTCTGTATATTTTTATCAAATTTAGATATTTAACTGAATGTTCATAGGCTTTTTCTCATTTTCTGCAGTGTTGAAGCTAAAGAAACTTGTTATTAATTACTTTTTGAGTCCTCTTTTTCTCACTTTTATTTATAGATCTAATGTTTCTCTTAAACCTGTTACAAGAGAAGAGCTGAGCAATCATCCTTGGTGATTAAAACAATATTTTAGTGAGGTCTTTACATATCAGAGCTTCACCAAGGGATCTTAAAATCTAATTTAAGTAGTAATTACTTCTTGTCTTATTCTGGCCTATGCTACTGTCCTACTGGCCAGACACAACTCAACTCTTACATTCTAGAGATCAGAATATAATAACTGATTCACTGACCTTTTCTGTATCACCTATTTTTTAACGTACTTCACAGTTACTTAAGGTGTTTGTAGTTTATCTTCTCTACTTACGTTCTTCTATTTACTTCATTCTCCATAAGTTGTAGTTTATCTTTCAAACTCTAAACTTCTTATGTGCTTGTTTGATACTTTAAATTTATTTATTTATTTACTATATCCCTATTTTTATTTTTCTATGACTACATTTTTTATGCAGACTATTGAGAGTTTGTGGCATAAAAGTTTCTTACCACAGTCCCTAACTTTATTTACCACTAAGAAAAATCTACTGCATTCTCTTTTGAGTCATCCTTCTCTTTTATTTGGGTATAAGCCAAGGAACAAGTTATTGATGTGATGCAAGAAGAATTACGACTGAATAACCACTGTGCATCTCCATGACCTTGGTTGTCCTTGATAATAATCAAGCAAAGCAACAAAGTGTTCAGAGAATGAAAAAATAAGAGACTTACCATAAGGAATGATGAAAGCAATTCAGAAACCATGAAGGAGCTGTCATGTCACAAAATTAAATTTATATTTATTCAGTGGTATGTTTTTAATAATTCTTTATGTTGAGAATGATTTCTCCAGTAACTTAAAAATATTGCAATGGGAATTTCACATCATTTAGCTATTTTGTGTTCCACCCTTGAAACCTTATGTGAAACAGAAGTAGTTCATACATATAATTTTTTTATGTTCTCTGGCATACACTTATATGCCTATCCCAGTTTGTTGATATTTCTACAAGGCAAAGTGTGTTCTAGCACAAATTATAAAGGCATATGGTGTTGTGTAGTGGTAGTTTTATTGGTTTTGGATTGTGCTTCCAAGTCAGCAAATGGTTGTTGAGATATACACTCATGTTTTCTATTGTTCTGAAGAGCGTAATGTATTATGATTTAGGTTATTCATCGCATCTATGCTTTCTAGTTATTTTTGGGCTTTGAATTCAGGAGATTTTTATCATTTCTTTGCAACATGGCATTCAACTCTCAAAGGCAGGGTTGTAGAACCATCTTTAAAATGCCCCATTTCAATCTAAAATTCACACTCTCCACTGAATATGTCTCCAGAATACTGATGGTGCTGATCAGAGCACCATTGACTCTGAAAGGGAACTTCAGTGCCTTGTTCATGTCTGAACTGTAGAAAAGTGGCATTTAGATGTATAGATCTGAAGCTGAATAAGTT
>VYZT01047591.1:0-20395 GCA_013400735.1 Pomatostomus ruficeps
CACACAAAAATGAAGCACCTCTAAAAATCTAACAGATTCATTGGAAAATTTGGTTTCTGATTGCTAACAAGATGTATCTGTATTTCAGTAATTTTAATCAATCTCACGAAATAACTACCAGTACTTCTTAGAGGAAAAGGGTAAGCATTATGTAGTCTATAGTTTTCAAACAACAGCGAAACCCAAAAGCACAATATGACTCCAGATGTATACAGTTACCCTGCTGATATCCTTTAGCTTGCGTCCATGAATATTCCTCTTGGAACACGTCTGGTTATCTGCACTCATTTCAGCTAAGTAGACCTAGCAAGAAAAAGACAATATTAAATGTTGTAGATCAATTTTTAGAGCTCTTTTTCTACCTCATGATACACTCTGCAGTTGTACACTTTAAGAAAGGTAAACTTGTAACTGTACACCACAGCACTTTTCCTGAATGTGAGAGACACTTTCTATTCTAAAGTTTAGAACCATCAGCATGTCTGTTAGCAAGTTCAAATGCTATTTAGGCTCCATTACCTCAAACCCCTTTGTTTTTGCAGCACTCCAAAACTGTTCAAAGTGTCGCACTCTATCATTGATAGCATCAAGGATAATGAAAGGAAAGAAGCCATCATCCAAGGTCTTTTTGAAAGTTTTAAACATGCTGGTACGATAGGTCTCTTCCATATCAGCCTCGTATTCGTACTCCATCACCTTTACCAAGGACAAAAGCATTAAGAAAGAGGACATTTATAAAATGGCTAATATTCAACACCTGCATGTCATGATCACAAAGTACACTGCTATGAGAAAAACACCTCTCAGGTCAGTTTTAAAGAATTTGCTTATACCACCCTAAATTATATTGGCTTGTTTTGAAAAACAGCCCAGAGACCTCTGCACTCTTCCCAATCCACAGACTGGAATTCTGATTGCCACTGTTTTTCCAGAATGTCTTGTTTCTTTGTCAAGAAAAGCAACAGAATTAAGACTACCTTCTTTTTAACTTTTTTCCCTGTATCTGGGTCTCTCTCTTCTTTCTCCACTTCGGTGATAAAGTAGTCATCCAGGCTGAGCACTCTTGGTGCAGGTCCTCCACATTCTACTTCCTTATCCTGGGAAGAAAGCAAAAAGAAAGCATGCACCTTTGCTGTAAAAATTCCATTCTGCTACACAGGATCTTCAAAATAATTTTGGCCAACAGCAGGTCCCTGTGGTAACACAGACTCTTTCCTGTGTGAATTTTTCTCTTCTTCTTCCTGTGTTTTATAAATAAAGATAAAGTTTAGATGTTATTGAAACAGTCCCTGGAGAGATGGGCAGTTCTAGCCTAGGGTGAAGTTTTGAATTGACCCAATCCAGGCAACCTTTGAAAAGTCTATATAAGTTTTAGAATTAAATAATAAATTCAGATTTACGCCACATTCTATCGGCTTGGTTTCTTCACTCGGCTAGCGGTTCAACAGCGACAGTTCCCTGCTCAATACTCTAAACAAGAAGAGAGTAGCATCCCTCCTGCTTGCTAATAGTGGTGGAGATTCACACATCACATGAAGACATGGAACATGAAATAACAATAAACTTGAATTCCAGAAAGAAAATAGCAGAGGAAGCACATGTAAAAGACAAGCAGCACTACAAAAGTGAGTGCCTGTTTACATACCCTGATGAGTTTTGCTACATGTGTCTTTCCACTGCCAGGTAACCCTCTCATGATGATCACAATCTGAAACAAAGATCACATAAGAAGATAGGACGCTGTACTACATTTAATAGAATCTCTTTTGCAAAGATTTTCTTCTAGAGAATTATGTACTGTGGGCTCACACTTTTGCATATCATCAAGCACTCAGTATCTATTTTAGAAACCAGGCTGTGAGAAATGATAGTAGTTCCACATAATTCAGAATTTTTGATGTTAATCATATCAGCAGTTCACGCTGCATGTTACAGATCTGGTTCAGTTTCACTCATTCATTTACCTGGATGAAACGTATCTAAATTTTTTATAGCCTAAATTGTGTTCTTTCTTATATAATATGGTGCATTGCCAAATCTCTGTGTAAAGCCAAGTCTTTCCCCTGATACATCAAAAACCCAAGTGAAGACCTCAGAAGAGGCCAAAACACCTTAATATTACACACTAGTTTACTTTGAACATTCCCAGGAAGTCTACCTCTTCTGTGGACTCCTAATAGCTACGTTATTACACTCTAGGCATTTGCAAAGGAACCAAGGTAATTTCCAGAGCTTCCTCAAACATACACTTGTTCCCAACATATTACATCCACCAGCATTTTATCTGAATACAGAACTTGCAGAAACTAACTGTTGCTTTCAGAATGTATACTCACCCTCTCTGGCCTGCTTTCCCGTCCTGGTGGCTTTAAAATATCATCTACGTTTTTAGATTCTGGCTTCCTTTCTACTCGTGGAGCAGGTGGTGGCTGACGAGGCATTGATGGAGCAGAAATAGGAATCCTTTCCTCAGGGTAATTTCTACGATCACCTTCAAATTCCAGTGTTTGGACAGAAGAATTTTCTTAGTTCAGTAAAATAAAAAAATTAAGATGTTCATACACAGCTGAGCTGATTTAAACAGACCTTCATTATTTTATGTTAAATTCACAGGTATGCTCTCAAAATAATTAAAATTCCTAATCTTAAACCTATTGCAATCAAAGACAATTTTTAGCAGAGTATATAACTATTTCATTCATGACCTCATCACCACTGAGAAACAAAACTAACTTTCACTTAAAGAAATTTTCCTGAATTATATATTCTGAACAAACAAATATCGAAAACCAATTAATCTTCTACCAATTAATCTTCACCTCTGCAAGTCCATTATTTTTCATAATATTCTAGCAAGACTTCAAGATTGAGAAACTGTACCTCCAAATATGGAAGGCCCATGATCATATGCTGGACGATCTGTCTTTCGTTCATACGGTGGTCTTTCAAAACCACCTCGCCTGGAGGATGGATGGTCTTTCTTGTCACGGTAAGACTGAGCTCTTGAAGGTGTGGTAGGAAGAACCCTGCCAAAAGAGTATTTTGTGTATTTCTAGAATTTCCACTATGGATTCCAGAGTGAAAGGAACATGTACCTCACAGGCAAAATGGACAGCCTGATACACAACACAGCCTCAGCTGTATTGATTTCAATAGTGTTCCAAAATCATGTACCTGTCATCTCGGGGATGCCGCTCTTTCTCAAATCTCTCTCGTTCATAGTCCACAGAACCACGGTCTCTGTGCAATTCCCGCTCTCTCTTGAAATCCCGATGATCTGTGTTGGAATTACCTTGACGCTCAAAATAAGGCTCACGATCTCTTTCTCTGTTGTAGCGACCTGGATGCTCTGAAGGGAGAGACCCACGGAAATCCAAACTACTATTTTGGAAAAAGAAGGCAACAGGCAAGAGTGCAAGAAAAGTATATAGAAACACAAGATATGTGAGCTAGGATGGACTTAATCAATCAGACGCTCTCTCTTTTCCAAACTGTAACAGACAACCATACTGTGCAACCCTCCTTAAAGCTACAAAACTGAATTTTTAAAGTGGCTAGGTTATTGACTGCAATACTCCTCTTGACAATATAAACTGTTATTCTTATGGACCACTGAAGAAAATAAAGTGGTTCTAGCTTAAACAGGAGTTACTTAGTTTGAACAAGCTTTTAGTGTCTTACAACTATTTTTAAGAGCTAACTAACTGTTTGAGAGCTAGCCAAGCACCTCCTACCTTTTTGAAATGTTTGCCTGTCTAGTAGAGGTTCTGGACGAAGGGTTACCCTCTCCCCATATGGAATCTGTTCCACTTTACTCGTGGTTATATCTGGTTGAAGATAAACAAAAAAAAATTAAGGTTTTAAAACACATTTTAAATTTTCTTTCCTCTTCATGAAAAGTAATTAGTCAATGGCATTAAAAGTGACTGTAACAAACTACCATAATTTCTTTCAATGGATGATGCAAAAAGAGCTTTACATAAATAAACAGCACCGTGGTTTTTAAAGGCTGAAGTGGGTTTGTGTGTATGTATGTAAACCACTCCATCCTAACAATGAGACTTCTGCCTTTTCAGGTGAGTTCAGGTACCATGCCATGTCAGGAAATTACAAACATTAAAATGTTCTGAAACTTTCAGTAACTTACAGAACTACTGTAATGTCAAGAATAGTAACTGAAAGTCTCACAACAATGACATTTTTTCTTAGAGCTTTTAGTAGAACATCTATTTAATGGAACAGATACGGCTTCCACTCCTGTGGAAATTAGTGTGAATCTCACACTTACGTTAGAGAGAGAAAAAACACCTTTAAATGACAATGCACAATTTAAGAACTTCTTTATGACATGATTCCACTCCTGTTAAAACTTAGAGGGAGATTAATTCTATTTAAAAACTAGGGTTGAATTTTAGCTTTGATAAGCTCAATACCAAAAAGCAGAGGCCTCCACTACTCATATGTTAAATACCTGTACAGGGTGCATGCCCTTCAGAACTAGACTCTGTTTCCCTCTCTGGCTAGAGGGTACCTCACACCCCTTATGCCGTATATAAATAATGCAAACACCAGCCATATTCTGTGCTTTAAATCACTAAGTCATACCTAAGAACTGTAACATCCAAACTACCGTCTAGCCCAGTTATTTCCATACTCAGCTATAAAGGGATTAAGGGAAAGTATCAATATCAATCGAAATATAACACATCATTTTGTGTTTATTAGAAGCAGCCACGGCTATAAACCATTCATGGAATAGCAGCCATAGAATATACACCATTCACCAACAAGAAATAGCTCCTTCTAAAAGCGTTAAGAAAAACACTAAATGCAGGGTCATAACTGGTTAGAGGTTGGAGACTCCTTAAAACTGCACTGCTCAGCACTACATCACTAATGTACACAAGTCTACATGTAATCAGCTGCAGAACATGCATACTTTGCATGGCACACACCTTTCAAAATAAAGTCAGGAGGACTAATTAACTCTTTGGTGCAGATCAAATACACTGTAACACCCACCTCGCCCATGGCCATAATCCACCGTTTGCTGAATGATGGGTGCTTTAGGAACTGGTGGAATAACTGGAGTAAGGGACACTGGTACAGCTGATGGAATGGAGGTGTGGATGGCAGGTACTTTCACAGGTGAGGAGACCGGTGGAGGCATCATTGACTCCTGTTTACACAACTCGTACTCCATATTTGCACCTTTATCCTCATTTGTGTCCCACAGTCCATGGAAAGAGTCCTCATCCCAGCGCTCCTGTTCCACAGCAGAAGGTGATGGTTTTAAAGATTGACCATGACTTGGGGTTGTAGTTGGAGTAGAAACTGGAGCATGTGGCCTTGTCATAGGTGTAGTAGGCCTTGCCAGTGGGGCACTTGGTCTTGTCACAGGGGTGGGCTGTCTGAACAACACGGGAGGCTTTATAATAACAGCAGGAGAAGGTTTAATAGCTTGGGCTTCTACTGGTGCCTCTGAAGATAGCTGAGAAGAGACCTAGATGCAGAAAGCACTTTTAATGTAGATCTGTAAACTAACCTTCTCTCATCCGCTGTAAGTCAGTAAGTGCAACGGCAATTGGTAGTCAAATCATACACATTTTCTAGTACCTCCATCAAGGTGCTACAGGTAGGAGGACTATTTTTAAAAACTGGTGGCCTGATTTAATTTTGTGTTTGCTCACTAGATGAAGGCTTAAACACTATTTATTTTCTTCTTCAAAATAACCTTACCAATTTTAGCTCCACTAGGCCTATCTCAGTTCAAAATTGTCTATAGTTTTATTCCCAAAGACTCCTGCTGTCTGCAAAGATTCCTGCTGTCTGTGTGAAGGCTGAAAATGTGAAAGTAGGGCAGCTTGGTGAGATGCAAAAGGATTGATAAGGCCAGTTTCTTTGTGGAAACCACTGGAAAAATTCACAGAGAGCAGAAATACCTGGAAAATCCTTAATAAAATCAATATCAGAAGAACACAAGAAATTGGAAGGTCTTGCCCAGTGGAAAAACAAACCAAACCAAACCCTTCATGAACCAAACATCCACAAGAAACCCCATGTATTACAAGACTTTACAGCATCACAGCAGATGCCAAGTTACAGGCAGCCTTATTAGCAACATGCAATAAAAACTTCAGAATGGTTGTAGATACAAAGCTGTGCTCTGTAATAATAGCTCAAAGTCACAGCAGAAATATCTGGATGCAGGAATTCCAAGGAAGACAAAAGTTGTTTGAAAACCTCTAGGCAGATGAGTGAAGTAGTCTGAGATACAAAATACCAAAATTGAGTACAGTAACTTCCTAAAGGCATCAACATACCTGCAGTTCTTGGTAGCAAATCAGTTCCATTATTTTACTTTAGAGACACTGTAAACAAGGAAGAAGTCACCTAGGCAAAAAAAAACTTGCAGTGCCTCATTCACTGCGTAACATTTCTCTGGACGGAGGGACAAAAAACCTTGGTCTGGCTAAATGTCAGACCCAGAAGATCTTATAGCTAAATTTATTGATATGAGTAACTTTGGGGTTAAGATGTGATGAAGAATAAAGACTGTGTATCAACTCAGGTATCTCCTCCAATACATATTTAACAAAACTGTTTACTCATTCTAGGAAGGATTTATAAACCTGAGTTAGTATGACTACAGAAGTTCAGTTGATTTCTGAATTATCAAAAACTCCAAATATAAGCATCTGAGAAGAGTTCCCAGAACTACACAGGAAATTAAGCAGTAGAGGAGTAGTTGCATCACAACAGGATGGAGGTACACAAACATGAGTTTCCATGCACTTTATGATATTCCAGAAGGTAATAAGAACTCCCAATAAAAACAGCAAACGGAAGGCTAATGGCCATGCTACATTGAAATATCTCAATTTCTGATTGATGTATCCTCAAATTTTTCTAACTTCAAAGCGGAGATAGCTCCTGAAACAGGAAAAGCAGTGCAAATTGACAGAACTTAAGCAAGGAAAAGCAGGGTCTTTCTTGTGAACCTTACATCCCTGTTTTGGAAGAGCTCACCTCTTTTTGCACATTATCCCTCAGCAATATAGACTGTTGAACCGCATGTGCTACCATCCCTGATGAGTCATACTCAGAAGACATGGTGAACTGACTGAGTAGAAAAGGCTTTGGAAAATTTAAAGAAACTAAGAAGTTGTTTTGCCTCAAGAGAAGATAGCTAAGGTTGCAAGGATTGCTCAGGAGGCATTCCATGGAGGAATTTGACCATCATTGTGTAGAATTTGACCATCATTGTACTATTTATGTGGTTCAACACACACATAAATAGTAATTATTACCAACATGTTATTAATCTAAGATGAATTTACCTGAAAGGCACCTGGCCTTGTGCTTGTGTTCTGTGATCTTGGAGAGTCCTGGGTGGAAATGTCAGGTTTGAACTCCTTCAACTTCTGTAGCTGTTCCTTTTGCTCTCTGCACATGCATCATAAGAAATTGTTATCAGTCTATAGTTTAAATGAAAAATTAAAGAAATCAAAGCTCATGGTGAAAACACATACTATGCTAGCATCAGAGGTCAAGCCAAAAGAAGAAAAGGACACAGTAGGCTTTACATGGGCAATGTTGTGATTCAGAAATCTCTGTTTCACATCCACCTAACCATGGGGGCATTTATCGTATTAGCTGCATGTTTTTTGATCACAAGTTTCCTGAGACATGCAGTTATGCTTTTGTGCTTCACCAGAACCACTCCATTTGAACAGTAAAGCGCAAAGCTGGATTTTTAGCTTCTGTCAATACCTTCTGCAAGCAAGAAACCTCTTGGAAATGCAAACATAAGTGCTCTCAGTTACTTGCTCTGGTTCACATGGTAACAGGATCGAGGTCAACAAAGCACAAGAGATTCCAATATATGAAAACCAAACAGTGAGTATAAATTTGCTTCTTTGGTTTATATATCAAAATGCTATTTAATATACAACCAATACATAGTCTACAGAGCAGAGACTAGGTTCAGCTGTGAGTACTACAATCACTGGATTACGAAGTTCTAGTGAATATGATTTCCTTTCCCTTCAGTTTTTGTTAGCATGTTTTAATCTATGTTTTTCAATTGCTAATTACTCTATGTATTCAAGTTCTAAGTAACAACGAATGGGATCCCTTTGTAACAAGACATGACAGAAACCACCCTAACTAGTAATGCATCTGTTCGGTGTTCAGCAGAAGGAGAACTTGACTCAAAGAAAAGAATCCTCAGTGCTTTGTAAGTACAAAGAGTAAACCGAGCACTCCACTAGATCACAAATAGAGAACAGCAGTCTGCAGCTGAGAGTATGCTGTTTTACACACAATAAAAGCAAGGCCAGATGAAGGCTTTACTTTTGGAGATGAAAGCAGTTATGTACCACACTACTGGCATAACTCTTGGCTCAAAAAATCCCCATAAAAATTAATAACTAATCTCCATAAAATTGTTCCTACTGTTCAGACTTAGATCACCTGCTTATAAGAACCTAAGGAGAAGTACCAGTGTAACTAACTTTAAGATTACCCTCATATTCTATTAAAAATCAGTATCATGATTGTATTTTACTGGCTTAGAAAGATATATATGTAACCACTTTTCTACATAAAACATTTTAGTGCCTATGTTTAAAATATTTCAGTCCTAATAAATAATCTACTCTCGTAGTGATTCCCAAAGTATGGTCCTTAGCCTAAGTCCACTGGCTTGCAGCTAGTCACAATGAACAGCAAAACATGTCTGGAAACTGATGCAATGGGAAAGTCAGGAAGCTGAGAATAATCTATTACTCCAAATTCCTAGCACATACTACTTTATAACACAAATTTCACAGTTACTAACACATTTGAATTAATCTAATTGCAGTGAATGATTAAATTTTTCAGAACAAAAGTTCCCTCTTTTAAAAAAATTACTTTTCTTGCATTTTGGCATGCAATGAAGACCTTCCATATGGGATAGATGCTTAGCAGTCTTATGAGTCTGAAAACAAAACAGCCTTAAGAAAAGTACAAAACATCTCTATCATTAGAGAAATGGTTTGGCCTCATAAAGCCCAGTCTCTTTTATTACTAATTTTGTAATAAACACCTATTAAAGCTTTAGGAAGTCTAGTAGCTGCTTCCTAAAAATGTGGTCTTGATGAACTCTTGCATTCATATTCTCCTAATTGTTATATCACTCCTTTTATGCTGATTCCCAGAACTTAAGATCAGCTAAATGAAACAAAATTGTTCAGTGACAATACTGGGTTTCAAATAAGGAAGGACTGTAAAAAAAAAACCAGAACAACCAAAACCCCACCAATGTTTTAACTAAAAAGTGAGCAATATCCAAAAAATTAAATAGGTCTTTAGAACCACATTAATGTAGGTCTTGAGGGTTAAGTACTAAAAAGCAATTATCATTAAGCTCATCTGACCACCAAAAAGACTGAAAAGCAATTATCCACAAGTTAATTTGAGGATAACAGAAGACTGGTCAGGTGATGGGAGAGATCTCTTCCTGGAAAGTAACATACAGGGAATGCCATATTCATGGGGAAAGGGACAATCATCTATTTAAGAATAAAAGTCCATCTACAAAAGTTGTGATAAAGATACTCCAAAGAACTTGTTCTGCATGAGCTCCTACTATCATGCTGTGGGTGAAAGAAATTAAGCCATTACTGTGTCAATTCAAATGGATCCTACATAATGAGATTCCTATTCAAAATCACAGAACTAGGCAACTCACCGAAGCATTTTGAGCTCCTGAGCAGCCTTCAGAATTATCTCATGCTGTCTTTGGCTTAGGACCATCACTCCTCCCAAGGACTGGTCAGAGTCCAGGTTTGGATCTGCTCCCAGAATATCAGAGGAATGTGAAGGTGGAGGAAGGGATGAATCTGCGTGGTCATCCAAAGACCGCAGTCTCTCTCCATCATCTGGATACCACCTATCCGACAACCGTTCCCTCTCCCAGTCAGTCCTTTCAGGAAGGTAGTCTTGCTTCTCCTGCCATGTGTCATATCTCTCCGGATATTCTCGAATCCTAAGCTCCCCTCTGTCTCGGAGATCTCTGTCATAATGATCTCTGTTCCTATCATCCCTCCACCTATCTTCACGATATCTGTCCAGAGGTGGAAGGGGTGGTAATGGTGGTAGAGGGGGGATATCCAGGTCACGATTCCCCATTTCTCTGTCATCTATAGGTCTCATGTCCCAGTCTCTATCCCATTCTCTGTCTAAATCTTGATCATAAATATCTGAGGATCTTCCAGTTCTGTCTACATGTCTCTCTAGTTCCCTTTCTCTTGGCCTTTTCCAGTCATCCCACCACGAATCTCGTCTGTCATGATCAGATGGTAAAGGAGGTAGTGGTGGTAGGGGAGATAATGGAGGCAGTGAATGCAACCTGTCATCTCTATCATATGCATCTACAGAATCATCCTGATAATCAGAGTTGTGATCTCTCCAGTATTGTTCTCTTTCCCAGTCATCCAGTTGCTCATGCTCCAAAGACGGGTCATCTTGACTATCTAAAGGAAATTCCTCCTGCATTGTATCATCTTCATTACCCCAAGAACCCCTGAATGCTTCATCTCGATGGTATGGAGGCAATTTGTCAGGGTCATCTCCTAGGTGAAGGGATTTACCCATATTGCATGTTTCAGATCTTCCTGCTTCCCTCTCATGGCTATCTCCCCTCCTGATGGGACACATCTCCCGGCTACCTGCCCGCCTGACCAGGTCCCTCTCCCGGCTACCTGCCCGTCTGACAGGGACCCTCTCGCGGCTACCTGCTCGCCTGACGGGGACCCTCTCCCGGCTACCTGCCCGCCGCATGGGCTCCCTCTCTCGGCTACCTGCCCCTCGCACAGTCTCTCTTTCCCGGCTACAGGCCCGTCTGACTGGGCCTCTCTCCCGGCTTCCTGCCTGTCCCCTATCCCAGCTGCCTGTCCGTCCAGGTAGCTCTCTGTCTCGGTTAGAGAATACCCTTTCATGGCTATCTGACCGTCCACTCAGCCCCCTCTCTCGGTTGCCTGACTGTCCATCTGGCATCCTCTCCCTGCTGCCTGACCGTCTATCTGGCATCCTCTCCCTGCTGCCTGCTCTCCTGAACATTCCCCTGCCACGGATGGATGCCTGCCTAGCCTGCCCTCTGCCTCTGTAAACATATCCTCTACCACGGCCATCGTCCATCCTGCCCATTCCCCGGCCATGACTGTCATCCATCTTGCCCATTCCCCAGCTGCCATCCATCCTTCCCATTCCCCGGCCACCATCCATCCTTCCCATACCCCTGCCACGGCCTATTCCCCAGCCACGGCCATCCCCCTGCCCTCTGCCACGGCCCCTTCCTCTGCTTCCTGGTCCCTTTCCTCTATCTTCATGCATAAATGGCCCTTTCCCTCTGCTTTCCGGTCCAGGTGGGCCCTGAGTGCTATCTGAAGAAGTCAACTGGCCATCTGGTGAATCTAAATCCTGGTTTCCTGTTACAGGGGTTACTGTATTCTGGTTCTGAATAGGTGGGGTGGGTGCCTTGGGCTCTTCTGCTTGCTGGTTAGGATCATGTGAACTCCATGTCCACTTTTTAGGAGGGTCTGAACTAGGTTCTTTGACTTCAGGTTTGGATGGCTCCTGTTGAGTGTCTGTCAGGTCCTCATTTGGCTCAACGGGACCTGTGCTCTGTGTGTTGGGAGTAGACTCTGTTCTGCTCACAGACTGCTGATCGCCAGCTGTGTCTGTAAAAGGTTCTTTGCTTTCTGACTGCGACTCTGTCTGTGCCGGCTGCTGCTGCTGTCCCAAATGAGGCCTGGGCCCCATCCACCGTGGACCGCTAGGTCGGGAACCATGTCCATGTGATGCATTTGTTGTATAAAATTGTCCTGCTGGTCCTCGTGGGATAGAGCCCCATCTGCTTGACGACTGTCCATCTGTATTCTGTCGGTCAAAACGTGACCTGTATCCTTCTGAGCGCTGGGAGTCAAAACGAGGTCCTCTCTGTCTTGAGCCTTCAAATTTGTCATATCCTCTTCCTCGAGGTCCATCAAATCTACAGATGACACAACAGAAATTTTATTCAAATGAACATGTCATATTAAAATCCTATAGATTAATTTTACACAAAATAAGAGAACTCATGTCTAAAGTCAAGTTGCTTGGATGTTTGGGATTCACAGTTGTACATCAATGGATGAGTCAGCAAGGCCAAAGTATG
Source organism: Pomatostomus ruficeps (assembly GCA_013400735.1). Classification (NCBI taxonomy): domain Eukaryota; kingdom Metazoa; phylum Chordata; class Aves; order Passeriformes; family Timaliidae; genus Pomatostomus; species Pomatostomus ruficeps. Next base: position 12,203 of record VYZT01047591.1, read on the forward strand.
GCTGAAGCTGAACTTCGCAAGGGATGCAAAGAGTTCCAAGAAGGGCTTCTATCGGTACATCAGCCAGAAAAGAAAGGTCAAATAAAGTGTACCCCTTGGAAAAACACAACTGGCAAACTAGTAATGATGCATGAGGAAAAGACTCAGACACTCAACAACTTTTTTGCCTCAGTCTTCACTGACAACCCTATGCCTCTTGAGTGGATGGACTGCAAGAAAGGGACTAGGGGTGCAAAGTCACTTCTACGATAAGAGAAGATCAGGTTCATGATGACCTGAAGCACCTGAATATATATAAGTCTATGGGACCTGATAAGATACATCCCAGAATACTCAGGGAATTTGCTGCTGTACTTGTCAAGCCACTCTCCATGATATCTGGAAAATGGTGACAGTCAGGTGAAGCACCTGCCAGCTGGGAAAAGAAAACACTGCACCTATTTTAAAAAAGGGTAGAAAGAAGGACTCTGGAATCTACTGAGCTGTGAGTCTCACCTTGGTGCCTGGGAAGATCATCCCAGAAGCTATGCTAAAGCATATGGATGACAGGGAGGTCACTGGAGACAACCAGCATGGCTTTGTCAAAGGCAAGTCCTGCCTGACCAACCCAGTGGCCTTCTATGATGGAGTGACTAGTGAATAAAGGAAGAGCTATGGATGTCATCTATCTGGACTTCTTCAAGGCCTTTGACATGGACCCCCACAACATCCTTCATTCTAAATTGGAGAGATATGGATTTGATGGATGGGACTATTCGGTGGATGAGGAATTGGCTGGATGGTCACATTTAGAGGGTAGTGGACAATGGCTTAATATCCAGATGGAGATCAGTGACAAGTAGTGTCCCTCAGATGTCTGCACTGGGAAGAGGATTGTTTCATATCTTCATCAATGACATAGACAGTGGGTGGCATTGAGTGCACCATCAGCAAGTCTGCAAATGACACCAAGCTGAGTGGTGTGGGTGACATGCCTGATGGACGGGATGCCATCTAGAGGTACCTGGAAAAGTTCGAGAAGTAGGCCAATGGGAAACTCATGTGGCCAACTACAAGGTCCTGCACCTGCGTCGGTAGCCCCTGGTTTCAATACAGGCTGCGTGATGATGGGATTGAGAGCAGCCCTGCCAAGAAGGACTTGGAGGTGCTGGTAGCTGAAAAGCTGCACATGAACCAGAAACGTCTGCTCACAACCCAGAAAGACAACTGCATCCTGTGCCTATCATTGCGTATCACTGAGCTCTAAACCAATACACACAGAAGACATGCACCAGAAAGTCATGAAAACAGTCTGTTCAGAACTGTATATCCAATAAATCCCTAGGAACAGAAAAAAAACTTTTGAAAAACTATCAGGAGGTAGAAAACTATTCACTTATATAAACTTCATGTACATTGCTAGCAATTCACAAATTATTATTCATGACTGATCACTTTGGAAGCAAAGAGAAGGGAAGTAACCATGAAGCAATTATTGTAAAGTCTAGCAGAGTATGCAAGGATAGAAACAATTGAACAGAACACCGTCTTTTGCTTTAGTAGACATTGCACCAACTCATCTCAAACTAATGACATGATGGAAAAGATGTCATTTTTGCAACCTGATATCACATATTAAAGAAAAACATTCAAAAACCAAGATCTTGCATTAAATCATATAGCAGGTATAAAATCAGCAAAGACATAAATGTTTACAACAGCTTTCTTACTTTCAAAGAAGGAGCATTGTGTCCCTGGGAATGAAAAGGGGGCAGCATCACCAGGCACTTTACAAAAAAAACCAAAACAAACCCCATCTACTGTAGATTATGCTTAGTTGAAAGACATCTATATATCCTTGCTTTAAAAATATAAATACAGAGGGCATGGTGTACATATTAAAAACAAAGTGTCCACTGAGCAAGTACACACTTCACATAACCTCAGAAAGATTTGATAATAAGATATATGTTTTATTTCTTAATAGATCACTGAAAATCTTGTAGCCTGGAATCTATACAAATCAACAAAAACATTCTTACCTAGGGCCTCTAGGGCCTTCAAAACGCGCTGATCTGGGAGGATCTGGAAGCAATCCACCTGACCTCACTGGTTTATCCTGCACAACAGGCATGTGTGTTGAAGACACTGCAGAAGTGCCTTTCAGTTCCCCACATTGCTGTTCAGATGAAATAGATACAGTTTGTTTACTAAGATGAACTTGAGACTTCCCATGGTCTGATGAGCCAAAGGATGAACCTACTTGAGAATGGTAAGGTGAATAGCTAGTTGAACTAGCTATTTTTGATGCATAGGTACCAGGGGTGGGAAGGAGAGCTGGCCTTGGTGTCTCAGTAGCTTGACTGCTTTGAGAACTGGATCCTGAAGGGACAGAGGAATTGGATAACTGAGAAACAGAAGAGAGAGGCGGGGGGACCAGTGGAGGTGTAGTTGAAGGTAAAGTTGGAGGCATAATAGGAATGCCACCTTGACCAGTTTGGGAATATGGAATAAATGGAGGTGGCAGCGAAACATTTGCAGGATATTGATTCTTCAGATTTTGGAGTGAGGTCACTTTTTCCTGCAGGTGGGACTGAGTGACCTTCATCTGTTCATCCCATGCTTTCCACTGTTTTTCATACTCTTGAAGCTGGTCTTTGTGAGGGTAGGTTTGAAGCTGATGCTGCCACTGTTGGTTCATTGATCGCTCCCAGTCTTTATGAAGCTGCTGGAACTGTTTTTGCTGTGCCTCATAATGTCGCAGCTGCATGTCCACTGACATTGTCTGCAATGAGACGACAAGAATAGGTTCAAAATACCTTAGATAATCAGTTACTCTCCAAGCCACATATTTCAGCACCACTTGCAGTACCACAATTTCTGACTTGGCCGCAAGCTTGAGGAAGAACTATGCTGAAACAAAAGCAAGCACCAATTCCCATATCTAAAGTCATTGTGAAAATTTACACATTTTATGACTATATACTATATCTATGTATAGGAGACTTCCACAGGACAGCTGAAGAAACCCATAATCTGTATAAACTGTATTATGACTGGCTGAAGCCCAAATCAATCTTCAGATGTATACACTATGTGACTATTTCTCAAGGTTTCAGTTTTTGCTATTAACTGGCTGAGAATTGCCTCAGATGTCTGCAATTATTTTTCTCTAAGCCCTGGCCAGATCTTCTTATCTGCACAATGAAGCTTCTTTCAAGGAGTTCTGTCTTTCATTATTTGTGGATATTGTAATATTCATGGCTTGATCTTGCCTGAGATTTTTAGGGTTTAACTGAAGAGATTTTTTTTTAAAAAGCAGACAGCCCAAACTACAAAGAAATTCTTAATGCATGAACCCAGTAAAAGCTGACTCAACTCTCTAATACAGTAATCAACTTCTACTTAAAAGCTTAAAGGTTACAACACCGGTTGCAACTGATTTTTTGAGTTAAAAATAATGTGAGATAGTGATTTTCTTAATTACATTTACTGCCTATATTTGGCATCTATATTTATCATTGTACATATTTATTTTTGTAAAAAAGAGCAGCTTCCAAATTACTCTGTGCAATCATCTGTTTACCTGACCTTTCTGAATTGTTTCTCTAGTGGCAAAACATTCAAAGCTGAGTAAATTCAATATTGTGTTCAGCTTTGCTCCTGTATCCCCATGTAAGTCTGCTGTGAAAAACCTTACCAGAAGTGTAAAGTCTTGTATTTCTCATCCTAATGAAGCTTCATCACCATCTGTCAATGCTTTTTTCATTCTGAAGTTGAGTGACAATAGGGAAAGTGGATATAAACTTCTACCCAAGCAGAAAAGGTAGCTAGACAAATGAGCCAACCATCACAAATTATTCAACTACATATTTTTCAGCAGACCATGAATGCTGGGTAACCCAGGATGTATATCAAACACCATCTCCTTAGCGTCTCACCTCTAAATGTGGAGGCTGTTGCATGATCTGTTGATACTGCTGGATTATCTGCTGCAGCTGAGCATGCTTCTGCATTATTCTCTGATATTGAAATCCAACTCGGTGATGGGGGTGCTGCTGCCATTGAGCTGCTGCTGCTTGCAATTGCTGCAATCTCAAATCCTCCTCAGGGTCATCAGGAGGTTCAATATTGAGCTACAGAAAAAGACAAATACTATAAATAAAGGAAAGTTGCTTCTGTCAGAAAAAAAATACACTCGGTCACTACACATTTTACAGGAACTTTCTCACTGTTCCTTATTTTATCACTCTATTTCAGTGTTTTGGCCACCCATAGCTTCTGGAAGGCTGATTTTTCTCTCATCTTTTCTTAATCTGAACACATCTTTTCTTCATGTGAACAGTCTAATCTAAACGTTAGGCTGATGACAATTAGGTTATTCATACATGAAGAAAGTACCTAAAGGAAACAGATTAATGAAAATCTGTTATCTGATGCTCACAGCAAATGTAATGAGAAACAGTCGTTTTTCATTATGAGGTAAAGTAATTCTAAGCGCATTATTTTTGCCACTTTGTTGGAACCCGCATGCTGTAAGTTAAAGTGGAGCACATACTGCAGGGTAATGCACTACCCAACAGTAATCTGTTCAAACAGCAATCATGATCTCCATCTATTATACAGTAACTGTTATTGAGCAAGTTGACAAAAAAACCACTGTGCAAAATTCTTGGCTTTCAGACCAACTCTAACACAGAGAAAAGGGGAGCCAGAACTCACAAACTGCCAGAGAGAAATTAAGAAATAGTGCTTTAAACACAGCATTCCTCAGCTAGTGAGTATCATGAGGTGTTCTCACAGACAAAGATGACAACATTGTGGAATGTGCGGGGGAGTCAGCTCAGACTTGCTTGGTGCACGTGTGGGTGAGTGTGTAATTCTATATACAAGAAGTGTATTTTCTAATTGATGCAGCTTTAGCAAATGTTTTTTTAAGACTGCTACACAACATTTAGTTATTGTTACAAAGTATACACAAGAATTTGATGGCATTAATTTTCCTGGGGGTTTGACTTGTCTAGGACACAAATGAGGTGGCATCACTTTACAAAGCCTACCTGGGTTTCAGTGGATGTAAGAGAAGACTCGTCTTCTTTGGACGCTGGAGGCAGGGATTCATTAAGAGGAGGTGGTTCAGACTGCTGAGTTGAAGCACTCATTTTTCCTTCTTCAGACTTTGCACTCTGCTCATCCTTCACTAGTGGACTTTTCATCTGCTGCTGACCCTGAGCATGGGCTTTTGCCCTTTGCTGCAGGCTAAGCAGGTGCTGCTGGTACCAGTATTGTTGCTGTTCCTGTAATAGATATAAATTTTCTAAGACAGTTTTCACAAGAAAAACAATGGAAAATAATTAATGATAGTCACTAGAATCATACTGTAGAAAAGTTTTTAAAACTGTTTGGAGAAAAAACTCACTTCTTCAGCAACAGTATTGCAATGGATGTCAGAAGATCAAATCAAAATTCAGAAACCACTATGTGGGGTAAAAAGCAGAATTTACTTTTTACCCCAATAAGCTTACTATTCTCTAACTATAGCAAACAATACTAACAAAAATCTGGAGCACACAATAATAAGCAAAATTGCTACAGATATGCCATAAGTACCATATTTATTGTTTTAGAGGTTTTTATATCTAAGAACTACAGGTACTTTTTATGAGACTAATGTAGATAAAATGAAGGGAAGATGGCGGACAGGAGTAAGTGTGCAGTAAAGAGAAAAAGGAGGAAATGTACAGAAGAGATGAAGAGGATGAAGAGAAAACACAGACATCAAGCAGACTGAAAATGACAGCTGGAAATTGTGGTGAAGATGTTGGAATAAAGCTATGGAAAGTAAAAAGAACAATCAGAACCAGCATATAGTGAGGATTACATATCATCTGAATTCTCATTAATTCTGATTCACTCAATAACTGAAGACGGAAGTGGATATGATTGCACCCAAGCAAAATTATCCATTTAAGAAATAGTAAGCTTTCAGTTTTAAATACTTCAGGGTAGAATTAAGAGTACTCAACACAGATGACATTAGCTTCAAAAAGCAAGCTGCCACTAACATAAAGAACAAAAGACTAAAACATCAACACTTAAGTAGTAGTGTCTTAAAGAGACCTGAATAAGAACCAACAGTTTCCTATCTCTTCCAATATGAGAAATATCAGGCATCAAATGAATGGAAAGACATGTGGGACGCTGCTCTTCACCTGACATGGTCTTGTGCCATCGGAATTCCTGCTAGAGACCTCTCCAAGGGCTAAAATTTTGTGGATTCAAGACATAGCTCAGAAAAACTTAGGTATCTTAAAAATAAATACACCATTTACAGCTAAAGCAGGTCCCATATCTTAGGAAAGTATTGCTATACCTTTAATTTTTTTCTCTTAGCATCTGCTTTTAGTCACTGTCAAAGACAGAATGATATAAGACTACTTTTTGGTCTAACCTAGTGCAACCATTCTTGTGCTCTCAGCTCCACCACTTCAATCTGTGACTGATCTCCATCTTTTATACCTTCTGTTCTTCCTTTCCATCCAAGCATGCACAGTTAAGAAAAAACACCTATATAAAGCCCAGTCAGAAACAGAAAAGAATCCAAAAGATGCAGGCATTTTAAAATAAAAGTATGACAACATCAAAACAGCAAGCACTGTCTGATGAGATTTCTCAAAAGTCAATCACTCTTCCAATCTTAAAGAGGTTCAAAAGAAGTGTAACTTTCTGCTAGAAACCTACCTCATGCTCATATCAGGAATGATGTTTTCTATTGGTAGCAAACACAAACAAGGAGCTGTATTTTTAAAAAAATACTTCTGTAACTTGGAAATGAGGTCAATGAAAGGAGAGACTATGCTTCATGGACTTTAAATTGATCATGCAATTATTCCTGCCATGAATCTTTTTAACAAGATGATGTCTCAGAAGAGCTGCCATGGTTTTGGGTGGAAGAGGTGCATTCACATTCCAGCGTGGCCTCTGTCAGAAACCTTCCACAACATGCTGAAGTAAGTGCAGCTCAAGGGAGGAGCATACTTTCCCAGCTATACAAAACCTGATTCAATTATCCATCTCAAAAAGCATTATAAGGTGATTTGTCATCATGGTGCTAGATGCTATGATGTGTGAGCACATGCTCTACTGCCACAAAATCGTTGTCTCCACAGATCCGTTTTGTTTCCTCCTCATTCCACCACCTGGACAAAGGGCTAGAACTCATAATATGGCATGGGCTTCCCAGAGCTATGATAATATTATTATCTACTTTTTTCAGCAGATGAGTCAGTGACACATCTATTACTGTGCTATCTGAAAAGCATGAGAAAAGTAGAAAGGTAGATTTTTACAGCTTAGTTGGAGCAAAACAGAAGTACTAGTGTAGAAAATTTTTCATGATGAAGAGTTCAGTTATTTGATGCTTACCTCCTCAGAATGACTTGTCATTCAACTGGACTTGTCATCCTTCAAGTCCAATTATAATCCTTAAGCCCAAGGAAAACAGCAGCATCAACATCTTTTTCCATCTTTGGCTGACCAAGAGACTAGGCCTATTGCATTTTACAGGAACACTGAAACTAGCGCTATCAACTCCTGACCACAGGACATACCACCAAACACGTTAATGTAAAGCCCACACCAAAAGACTACTCCAAAGTTAATATAGGTGACTCTAGGCCAAAACATAACACCTATTTTGGGGGACACTAGGTCCTTTCAGGGTAAAGATTGCAAAGGAATGGTTTAGCACCCTCTATAAAACAAAGGGGCTGTTTAAAGAGCGCAACAGTCTGCTAAATTGTGAGGTGGTAAAGCTAAGGTAGTTTTAACAGATGTAGATAAATACATATTTATGGGTACAGACGTACCCACACATACTTGGAGTAGGAAGAACATTGCCAGCAGGTCAAGGGAGGTGATCCTGCTCCTCTACTCAGCCCTAGTGAGGCCACATCTGGAGTGCTGTGTCCAGTTGTGTGCTCCTCAGGACAAGGGAGACTTGGAGCTCCTCAAACAGGTCCAGTGGAGGGCAACAAAGATACCACGGGACTGGAGCATCTCTCTCTAACAAGAACAGTCTGAGGGAGCTGGGCCTGTTCAGCCTTGAGGAGAGATAACTGAGAGGGGACCTCCTCAATGTACACAAGGATCTGAAGGGCGCGTGCTAAGAGGAAGGATCCAGNCGCGTGCTAAGAGGAAGGATCCAGGCTCTTC
>VYZT01047594.1:0-42307 GCA_013400735.1 Pomatostomus ruficeps
TCATTCATCAATTCATCATTCATAATTAATCATTCATCAAAAATATTTCCCGGTTTGAATGTCTGCTCCACCCCTGGCTTGGGAAGGAACATTCCCAGCCTCCTCTTTTCCAGTTAATCCTCAGCTTTTTCTGAGAGCAGTGTTTGTTCCATGAGTTCCTACGTGGATCCGGCTGCAGCAGTGCGAGGTAGATGGAGACCTCAAATCTCAGTGAAATCCCTCTCTCCCCTCACCCTGGGGTAGTGCAGCTGCTTAGTTTAATGAGGGAAGACTGAAGCTCAGTACTACACCTCCTTGAAGAAAGAATTTGAATTCCTAAGTGAGTGCCGTGTTTGAGGCATTATAATCTGCAGATATTCTGATTATTTTGTATTTCCCCCTCAAAAGGAATGTAGGAATTAGGGGTGCTGCAGTTTTTGAGTGGAAGATATCTGAGTTTTGGCTTTCTGCCTGGTGAAACAGAGGATTTCTGTGACAGCCATTTATACAAATGGGCCAGGACATATCAGAGGCTGATGTGAGCGCTGCTGGTGCTTGAGCCTTGTCAGGTTTGTGCCTCCTGATCTTCACTACAAAGAAGCCGTGCAAACGTGTCACCTTATCACTTGGAGGAGTTAATTTGTCATCCAGGGCGTTTTAATCTCTGAGAGCATAACCACTTCTGAATTGTTTGTTTTATAACTCTGCTCTGAGAGAGATGTTGCCTGCTTTGATGTGCCTCTGCTCTCGCCACAGGCAGAGAGAGAGCATCAGAGAGCAAAATATCGACAGTGTACGAGGGGCCTGCTGTCCACGCGGCTGGGGATGGGCCTGCTGGGACCGGGCAGTGGGCACTCTGTGACTGGGGCAGTTGTCACTCTGTGGCCAGGGCAGTGGGCACACTGTGACCGGGGCAGTGGTCACTCTGTGGCTGGAGCAATGGGCACACAGTGACTGAAGCATTGGTCACACTCTGGCCAGGGCAGTGGACATGCAGTGACCAGAGCAGTGGCCACTCCATGGTCAGGGCAGTGGTCACTCAATGTCCAGGGCAGTGGTCACACAATATCCAGAGCAGTGGTCACCTGGTGTCCAGAGCAGTGGCCACCCGGTGTCCAGAGCAGTGGTCACCCCGTGTCCGGAGCAGTGGTCACCCCGTGTACAGGGCAGTGGTCACACAATATCCAGAGCAGTGGTCACCCCGTGTCCAGGGCAATGGTCACTCTGTGTCCAGGGCAGTGGTCACCCCGTGTCCGGAGCAGTGGTCACCCCGTGTCCGGAGCAGTGGTCACCCCGTGTCCGGAGCAGTGGTCACCCCGTGTCCGGAGCAGTGGTCACCCCGTGTCCGGAGCAGTGGTCACCCCGTGTCCGGAGCAGTGGTCACCCCGTGTCCGGAGCAGTGGTCACCCCGTGTCCGGAGCAGTGGTCACCCCGTGTCCGGAGCAGTGGTCACCCCGTGTCCGGAGCAGTGGTCACCCCGTGTCCGGAGCAGTGGTCACCCCGTGTCCGGAGCAGTGGTCACCCCGTGTCCGGAGCAGTGGTCACCCCGTGTCCGGAGCAGTGGTCACCCCGTGTCCGGAGCAGTGGTCACCCCGTGTCCGGAGCAGTGGTCACCCCGTGTCCGGAGCAGTGGTCACCCCGTGTCCGGAGCAGTGGTCACCCCGTGTCCAGAGCAGTGGTCACCCCGTGGCCGTGCTGATGCCGCCTCTGATGTGCCCCCCCCAGCCCCGCGTCTTTGGGGCTCCTAGCCCTGCCCGGTGGGGTTTTGGGGTGAGATCGGGGGATTTTGGCTCCCGTGCAGCGCCTGCCCGGCCCCAGGGAGCGCAGCCGGAGCCGTCGATCACGGAAACCCTTCCGAGGGGAGGATTTTTGGCAGGTCCTGAGCTTTGCTTTCCTTTTCCCGCCGGGAAAGAGGCAGGGACACATCACTCTGAAGGCTTAGCCTGTAAGTCTGGCAATTATCGCTCCGTTAAAGAGTTTAAGAATCATTCTGCTCTTCATTTTCTGCCCAGAACTAAATTCCAATTGAGAAATTCTTGGCGTTTTTTTCCTCAGAGCATGAGCACTTATTGTCTGAGGTATTCACACGAAAGAAACCTGATGGCTCCATTCTCTTTGCTCCAGCTCTATCCGGGTGTTTTGTAGATCCTGATTTCACCAGCACCTCGAGCACATGTATTTTTAAAAATTTTTTTTCGAGATTTTTTCCCTTTTTCTTATCTTTTTTTTCCTTTTAATTTTTTTTTAGTTGGTCTGGAGATGCCCAGGAGCCACTGTATATTTAATGTGACAAAAAAACTTTAAAGGTAATTTCAGGTTTTAACTCTATATTTGGGTATCCATACATAGAAGTATAAATGGAACACACCTGTTAACTTATTTCTGAAGGCGGGAATACTGGGATCATCAATATCACACTGCAACAGTTAAAGGTTTCATCAAGATAAAAAATTTAAAGGGAAAACCAACTCTGGGCACAGCTTGGTTGGTGCAGTAATAAAAGTTTTCAAGTGGAACTGATGGAGGTCAGAAGCAGGAGCCTGAGAGGGAAGAGCCACAGCGGCAGGGAAAAAGGCAAATATGGCAACACGTGGGGGTTATAGGGCCACAGGCGGGAAGGATGGACGGGAAGGGGATTATTAAATGCCCATGTTTTAATCCAAAGCCCATACAGAGTACCCTGGAAGCAGTGGCAGCTTTAAACTGCATTTTACTCGGTTTGCTGGTGAATCTTTGGAACACCTGGGGGGAGTTCCAGCCCAGGAGCTGCAGGGGCTGCTCTGGGAGACGCCAGCGGGCAAAGGGAATCTGCCTGGGAGGAACGGGCTGCCTCGGCTCCCCAGTGCAGCTCAGCAGCTCCTGGGGGGCTGAGGGTCTCCCATAGCACAGAACCCCTTGGCTGAGGGCACCAGGAGCCCCTGGGGCTCTGCTGGGACAGGATGTGACAGCGCAGAGTTCTCCCTCTGCATCTCTGATTGCTGAGCTGTGCTGGGTCTGTCTCTGCCTGCCTGTGCTGGCTGCCCGAGCAAACAGCCCAGACAAACCTCAGAGTGCTCGGAGACAAGGAACCTGCAGCTTTTGCCGCCTAAAAACTCTGGGAGTAACTCAAACCCAGTCTTTTTCCTACCTAAAATGTGACAGTAGCATCTAATTAAATATATCTGTGAGCAGTGTTACACATCTATATAAACCTCAGGCTACACCGAGTGACAAAACTCAGGGATGCCTCTTCCAACACCCATTTCTGGACACTGCTGAGTTTTAGCGAGCTGGAAGTGTTTGCTCTTTTTCATGTTGGGTAATCAGCTGGGCTTTTTTACTCCTTCCTGCCAGCCCGTGGTGGTATCCCATGGGATAGAACCCGTGGAGCCCCTCAGAGGGGCCACACAAACCCTCTGCCCCCTGAGCAGGTCCCCAGGCTGCTGTGGGACACTGCCTGGCCCTCCCAGGACACGCTGCTCCCGCGGCTGGCATTGGGTGCAGGATGCCCAGCTGGGCACTGGGATCCCTGTCTGGCCCTGCAGCCGATTTTTGGCTGGGCTGGCAGAGGATTGCTGAGATTCTGGCTCAGCAGGCAGAACAGGATGGGTTTGCCCATGCAGGGATCAGAAATCGGGGTGCAAACAGCCAGGCTGGGTTTCTGTGTTCCCCCAGGATCGTGGGTGCTGTAATTGGGTGTTCCTGCATTGCCTGGGCATCACTGCCCGGGCGAAAACCCCGGTGTTTTAAATTGCCCAGGTGAAAACCCCGGGGTTTAAAATTCCCCAGGTGAAAACCCCGGCGTTTAAAATTCCCCTGTCTAAAATTCCCCCGCTGTGGAGGGATGCAGATGATTTCAGGCCCCCACATCAGAGCAGTTATTTTGTGTAGGGTCCCTTTGTTATCTTCCTGATTGCTGGCTCTGATAGCTGAGGCTTAATTCAGAGGCTGTGACCATGGGAAAGCCTCTCTGGGATAAGCACCCACTCTGTTTGCTCCTGATTGAATTTATGATACGCTGTGGTCATCGTTCAGTGGGAATCAAGAGCTGGGAGCAGTGGCTTCACATCAATACAGTCAAATCAGTGCTTAAAAACTGGAGTTATAATCCTTTAAATTTAATTTTGTGGGCAAATTGCAGCTGCCAGCTCCTCAATTTGATTGGTTCCAAAAATATAAGAAATGGAAAATGCCAGGAGGCATCAGTTCTGTAAATCTATTTGGGCCATCTGGAGTGGAGTGACCTTGGACATTTTGCTTGGCCTTAGTATCTTATTGCTGGAAGTAATTCAGCTATTAATTCTTGATTGAATTTGTGCCTCGGACTACACAGAACTTGATCTTTACCTCTCATTCAAAGAGCAGCTGACACCTGATTTAATAAGGTATTAAAGGTGCATTATAATAATTCGTTGGTTTTCTTACAGAAAAAGAGCAAGCAAATAAATATGGATTGTTTTGAAATCCACTTTGTGGTGCAGTACAGGAGAGAGAACAAGATTGCTGGGTTTGGTGACAGCCTCAGTGAAGCACAACAACTAATTTTAGAGATACCTGCCTTTGAGCTATTTTCTATCAGGTTTCAAAAAAATAAAATAAAATTCTGCTTGTACCTTAAATCATTATCAAGTTTTGGGTAGACAATTTCTGGATTAAAATTACTTCAGGACTGGTGAAATGTAACACTATTGACACAGGGCCCAGTGAAAATACTGGGAAGGATTCTATTGATTTGAAGTGAGCTGAAATTTCAGGGGCTTCGCAAGGTAATTTTCATCAGTGAGGGGAAGAGAACCAAACCTTTGGCTCGCTGGAGGTTAACTGGGGTGCAAACCTCGCTGATTCCGACCTGCAGCTGATTAATCCCTGGATATTTAGGGATGGGCTCATTAACATCACTCACCCTGCTCTTGTACCATTAGAGGGGCCTGCCAGAGCCTGGGGCTTTGGTTGGGAGGGGAAATGAGCAGTTCCACCAGCAGCTGCCTGCCTGCCAGCAGAGCCGTTCATTTTATAGCCCGAATGGTTCCCAGGACTCTGCACACGGAGCAGAATAACGCTGGAAATGCAGAGAGCTGAAGTGAACCAGGAATGAACAGAATGGTGCTGGTGCTGCCTGGTCTCTGGCAAGCTCTGAGCTCTCACCATGCTTAGATTGTTTAATTATGGTGGGAGCCTGTCTCAAGGTATGCACAGCTGACACAGTTGTTGGGGAAGTATTTTAAAATAAAGAATGTTTCTCCAAAGCAGCGAGATACCAGAGAATATTTCAAATATTGAATGCACACTGAGAGGGGAGTCAGCAGAAGGCTGTGGAGCACTCCAGGGTTAAGTTCCCATCCAGTTCACGTGACAGCGACGTTTCATGTGTAATATCCTTGCTTAGCCTTGCTCATAAACCCAAACAAGCACATTTCTACACGAGGCTGATGTGCAAGTCCTCGGGGAGGGGACAGCCTGGTCTGCTCCTGTGCAGCCCCCTGCACCAGGCAGGCAGAGAGCCCAGGGCTGTGCTGAGCCACTGGGGCCAGAAAATACAATCCACACATAAAACCAGCAGAAAGCAAAGAAATACGTGAAGAAATATTCATTTCATAAACACCGTTTGCTCAAAGCATGAAGTAATTAAGGAAGAAATTGCTGGCAAATTGTTGCACACAAGATGCCCTGATGGAAGGAGGGCTGGAAGGATGGCCCTCGATGGGGCCATGGTTTGGACTGAGGGAAGGGTCAGGAATTCCCCTGATCACAGATTTTCCATCACACTGTCCCCCAGCCTGCTCGCTGAGCTGAATTTCACCTCTCGGGGTTACTGTGCTCTCACAGGAACATGTCTAATGAATGAAATTCATAAAATGTAAAAGATGGGAATCACCAATGTGCAGAGCTGCTGATGTTTGGAAGCAAGGCCTGAACTCATGTTTTCATTCTCTAAGGACTTGCTGAAATGGCACAAACAGTGAGGCACAAACCCTCTCCCGCTTGCTGGAGCTGGAGAACAGCAGCACAAACTTCCACTTCTGTGCCACTTCAGAAAGGCGACTCCGGGGCCTCAGATGGAGACAGACAGAACGGGCTAAGAAGTCATTCCCAAACCACAGGCACTCCATTGAAGGACGAGGAGCAGACTTGGCAGACAAAACAAACAATGCTGAGTGTGCTGTGAAGCCCAGAGCTTTGCTTTTTATTTTTCAACTCAGCTGGAGCAGCACGGAGTGATTTATAGAGAGGATCTGTGGCTCTCCCATCCCTGCATCCCGCTCTCCCAGCCGTACCTAAAGCAGCCTTTTCCCCCAGCCTCCTTTCTCCCAGCTGTTTTAGCTGCTGCTGCCTTCCACTGAGCTGGCACTGGCACTCTGCAGAAATGTGCACGTTCCTTTGGAACGATTTTTTTAACTCTTTAAGACCTGTCTGTGCAGCAAAGTCGTTTCCCTTGTATACCTTTTCTTCTAGAAACTGTACTCCAGCACAAAAGTGATTAATCCAGAAGGGAGTTAATTACCCTGGGGAAAAAAAAAAAAAACAAACCCAAAACTTAAATTCCTGTAGTGTGCTGTGTTTACACTGGGACTTAGACCGGCAGGATTGGCAGAGTAGGACGGGGAGTGACGGGTGTTCCTGTGCAGACAGAGCTCAGGCACGCGGCCCCAGACTCCAGGCTCTCCAGCCTCCTGCCAACCAGAGGAAAGCTCATTTCCCAAGCACTGCCAAGTCCCCCACACACAAAATCTGAGGCTTTCCTGCCTCAACAGGGCTTTCCCGAGAGAAACCCCTCTCCTGTGCCAGGGTTTGTGCTGAGGGGCACCTGTAGGGAGCAGGGCAGTGCTGGGCTGGTGCTTGGAGCATCGAGCCCGTGCACAAAGGCATCAGGGTTGGAGTTCTGCCTTCTCAGGCTCAGGGAGGAAGAGGTTTTTTTGCAGTGTCTCAGGTAAAGAGCAGCGCAGCAGAGCTTGTTACAGTGATGGCCCTTTACTCTGACATTTTGATTTAGTTTAAAATTCTGTTTAAACTTTACTTCTAGATGGTAGTGCTTAAATTTTTTATTGGCAGGCTGCTTGGAACTAGTCCACCCAATTTGTTTTCCTTCTGTGGATTGGCTGACAAAACCACAAAAGTAAACAGTAGCTTGGAAATCATCTCTGAAACTTTAATGAACCTGGGGACTGGCAGAGGAAGGGGCTCTCTAGGAGAATTCAGCTCTGGTAGTTCCACACCTCCTCTCCTGCTTGGAAGTTGAGTCGTCCTACCAAACCCATCCAGACTGAGTGTCCCATATTTAGGTAACCTTTGTAGGGTCTGAAGAGTCTAAATTTGTAAATGTCTTTTCGCTGGTGGCCTTTTAAAACAATGTCTGCGTGTGCACTGTAACTCCTGCCGAGTTAAAATCAAAATATCTTACAAATGTTGAGGGTGTTTCAGCAATTCTTGCAGTCTGCAGTTATCACAGGTTGAGCTATCCCGTGTGGAATATTAGAGACAAGAATTGCTATTTCTGCCTAAGTTAAATATGGCAGAATTCCATTATTAGGTCAATTTAGTGATTGTGGGGAGTGACACCAGGGTTTAACTTGGTCCCTTCTGCATTGCAAAGGATGTAATTTTCTCCTGAGGCATGGGCTGTGTAATCAGATATTCAGGGAGTTTGGTAATTTGTTCAAAACACTTGAAACCTAAGGACGGAAGCCTCAAATCCGATATAGGGACAACTTCACGAACACACTCCAAATGGAGGGTTGTTATTGGAGGGAAGAAAGAATTAACTGCTCAGAGAAATTGTGCTGCTCTTTGGACATTTGTATTTTGTTTATCTCAAGAGTTATTACCTCCAAATTCATTTTGTTAAACAGACTTTGGTCTTTAAAGTGCTTCACATTGATGCTAATAAAAAGGGTAATTTTTAAATCTCCAAAATGCAAACCTGCTTTAGGCACAAGTCAATCCTGAGCTGCTCGGTGGAATCCTACAGGCAGGGAATTTCTAAAACAAATACCTGGGAAGGAGCAGCCTGTTCTGACAGGCACCAAGGCAGCTCTTTGAGAAATTTCCTCTGAATTAAGTTCAGCTGTTCTCACTGCAGGGAGATTTCATTATTCATTTAATTCTTTTGGGAACAAAGGTACAGATCTAAAAATCCTTACCCTGAAAGACGCTGAACCCCCTCAAATGTCTCTGCTTATTATGTCTCGCTAGATCAGCCTGGAAACTTGAACACAGAGCACCAAATCCATCCCACGTGTGAGCCTTTCAAATTCAGGGAGGCTCTGCAGAGGGTGAACTTGGCTATCAACAACCTCTTAGATCTAAATATCAGGGTCATTGCTTAGATCCTGTGGTCCTTGATGTAGGTGTCTCGCAGCTCTTGAAAGGAGCGGGGCTATTTCAATATTCAGGGAACAAGCAGTGCCTGGGAGAGCAGCAAGAGGCTCCTTCCTTTCACTGGTGAAGGGCCCAGAAGTTCCAAATGTGGGGAAGGGAAGGAGGGGAAAAGCCTGCTGTGGAAGAGGTAAAAAATGGCAAAATGCAAAGACAGACATTCCAGGAGGACAAAGGGAAAAAATATCAAAAGTGTCTATTACATAAAATCTAGAAAAATTACCTTTATTTAATAGCAAATTGTAAAATGGAGCAGTCAAGCAAAATGCCAAGGCTTTGCCTGGTCACTGTGGCCCCATTTCTGGTTAGAAGGAGCCAGAACTCACTTTCCTCCTGCTCAAACCTGGGCTGATTTTTTTGTTCATTTTTCCCTTCCCCTTCTTTTCAAAGGATGCTTCAAGTTATGGATTTAGATTTAGTGTTTACCCCCAAGTGTGGGAAAAAGGAAGAGTCAAGGTCATATTCTTCCTTCCATTATCAGATTGTCGTTCCTGTGGCTTTCTGCACCTCTGGCTGGGTGGGAAGTGTCCAGATCTCCTGTCTGTGCCTCCTGCCAATCCATCAGGGCTGTGGGAGGGAGCCAGGGGCAGGGATCAAAAGGAAGCCCAGCCTGAACACACAGGGAAATCAAACGGATTCATAATTCCCTTTACAAGGACATATCTGAGCAAGGCTTTGTGCTTTTAATTGAGCGAGCATGTCCCTTTGTACCAAGGCAACTTTTATCTACTCGAGGAACTTAAATTTTTTTTTTTTTTTTTGCTTAAAATGCAGCTGTTGAGCCTTAGAGGCTGCAGCATTTGGAGTTCACGCTCTGCCTGTTGCAGAAAGCGTGGCAGAGCTGTTTGTCTCCTGGGCAGAGACAAATGGGGGTGGCTCTGTGCCGTGTCACACCGCAGGACACGCCGGGCACCCAGGATCCGCTGGGTTTGCAGCCCTTGTAAGGCAGGCCTGGGTGATTTGTGCTCATTTCGTAATTCTAAATATGCAATTTCCTGCCATAAAAGCATTTGCAGCATTTTTTTTTTTTAAATTGAAACATTCCAAGTGAAACTTTCAGAAGTGCATCATTGAAACTGTCAGGCCTGGAGAGCCCCAGGGAGAACTTTTCCTTCAGCAAAAGCTTCCCTGCAGCTGGGAAATCGAAGGTGCAATGTATTTGTGAGATGATCACATTTCACTCCGGGTTCTCCTGGTAGCAGCCACGGGGCTCCTCAGGACGTGGAGAGAGGCAGTGAAATATTTGGTGAAATGCGGTGAAATATTTGGTGAAAAGCGATGAAATATTTGGTGAAATGCAGTGAAATATTTGGTGGAAAGCAGTGAAATATTTGGTGAAGGCAGTGAAATATTTGGTGAAAAGCAGTGAAATATTTGGTGAAAATCAGCGAAATATTTGGTGAAATGCAGTGAAATATTTGGTGGAAAGCAGTGAAATATTTGGTGAAATGCAGTGAAATATTTGGTGAAGGCAGTGAAATATTTGGTGAAAAGCGGTGAAATATTTGGTGGAAGGCAGTGAAATATTTGGTGGAACACAGTGAAATATTTGGTGGAAGGCAGTGAAATATTTGGTGGAAGGCAGTGAAATATTTAGTAAAGGCAGTGAAATATTTGGTGAAGGCAGTGAAGTGTTTGGTGAGAGGCAGTGAAATATTTGGTGGAACACAGTGAAATATTTGGTGAAGGCAGCGAAATATTTGGTGAAGGCAGCGAAATATTTGGTGAAAAGCAGTGAAATATTTGGTGAGGGGCAGTGAAATATTTGGTAAAGGCAATGAAATATTTGGTGGAAGGCAATGAAATATTTTGGTTTCCTGGCAGAGCACGGCACCAGCTCTGGGCTGTACCCTCAGCTGCCCAAACTGTGCCACATCCATCAGGTGTGCTGAGGTTCTGCCTTTGCTCTTGCTCAAAGCTGGCATCCTTCCCTCGCCTCAGAGCTGGCAAATGTCACCAAATGTGTGTCTGGAGGGGGGTTACAGGTGCCACGGAACTGGCTGAGCTCCAGTTTGTCATCACGGGCCAAGACCAGGCTGGGATTCTGAAAAAAAACCCCAAAAACTTCCCCTTTCAATGCATCTATGAATGCTGCTGGAATTGAAGACTGGAAAGTCGTCAAATTGCTCCAGTCCATTTTGGTTCCTGTTAAATACGTTGTTGGGATTGTTTGTAAGAGTCTCCAGAACTGCCTCATCTTTCACAAGGACATTTATGGAGTGCTTGGCTGGATTTGAAAGGGCAGAGCTTTCAGAATTCCTCCCAAGCAGCCATCACTCTCTGAACGGACTCAGCATCACCAGAATCATTTAAATAGAAAGAAAACACATTATCATCCTGTAAAACCTGTCAGGAGTATCACAGAGTCCCCAGCAAAGACACTGCAAGCAGATGCACAGACAAAAACTGTTCTGCGGGCAGCAAAATCCTCTCTGTGCATTAGGAGGCAGAACACCGAGCTGTGCTCTTGACCTCTGGATAAATATTCACCAGTGCTCCTTCTCCAGACAGCTTCCTCTTCCAAGCACATCAGGAAAAGTTCCCCAAAGGATTTATTTTGGAATTCAGTTTCTGCTGACTCCAGCTCTGCCACACTTTACACACAAAACATATGTTAGTACATTCCAGGTTTCGCGTGGAAGCCCTTATGGAGCAGGATTTGAGGCTGCTGGTTTGTTTTAGAGAATCAGCCATCCATCCCTGGAGACAGAAACAGGAATTCTTCCAGCGAGTCGTGTTGGCAGGTGAGCTGTGCAGCCTGTGCAGTTTGTGTTGTCCCATGACAGTCTGCATGCAGCACCATTACCAAACGTGCAGATTCTGCTGTGAAGTGGAGGGAAAAGAGGATTTTATGTGTGTGAGTTATGGAACATGGCAAGCACGTGGTGCACACAGATCTGCCTGCTGACAAGGCAGCAAGCTGCTCCAGAGCGGCTTCCCCTGCAGGGAAGGAGCCTGGAGGACTTGGGTGCCCAGATCCTGAGAAATCCGAAGGGGGTGAATTTCCTGCTGTTTAAATGGACTTTAAACAGTCCTGAAATGGTAAACCAGAGCTTTACCGAACTGGGTAAACCAGGCTCTTGTGTCAGCAGGAGAAAATCTGCCATTTTTGGTAAGAGGAACTGGATGTGACTCCCTAAATTCTTTCACATTGTTGCTTATTTAGAAAAGTCCTACGTGGTCCTGGGAGAAGCTTCGGATCTGTGGAGTTGTTCCAGTGCAATCTGTGGATATGAGACAGAGGGGACTGAACCTGTGCTTTTCTTTAGCCAAGGCTGTGGTGAGAATCAGATAAAAAGTAATTCATGAGGGCAACCCCATCAGACCTCCTTTTCTGGAAGGACAAGAGCCTGCGTTTCCCAGGCATTGCACTTACTTAGTGCTTTCAAAATCCAATCTTGTCTCTTTTCTCCTCCTTGGTTCTTGAAAACGTGGGTGATATTTTGCTGTACAGCTCATTCAAGGTGTTTTTCTTTCAGTGTGAGTGCTTTGGAGAACAAGTAAATACAGGATTTGTCTGGGAGGGGATGAGCTCTGAGCATGTCTGTGCAGGCAGCCAGATGTGACTGTCACTGGGACTGACACCAGCAGCCTGGATCTCATCAAAAAGAGTTTCTCTCCCCTTGCCAGCACTCAGCTGATTCCAGTGGAGAACAGTGAGGAGCTTGCAGGGCTCTGTGTCCCTGCCCTGCTCACGGGCTCTGCCTTTTCTCCCCTGGGCTCTGCCAGAGGGGGAATGAACTGCCTGTGCCTGGCATGTTCAGCCTTTGCACCCCAGCTGAGAAATCCCAGAGCTGCTTTTCCTTGGGATGGCCTTTTTGGGATGTCAGCACCTGCCCACCCCTGCTGGGGATTGCTTTAACTTCTGCCAGATGGCAGAATTTTCCTTCCCTCCAAGCTTCCTTTGAATATAAATGAACAACCCAGAGGCTGCCGGCTCATGTCAGATATATTGGGCCGTTTCAAAGGTTGTTTTCTGGTGATGTATTTTCATATTTCAAGCCATAATGTCTGGTGCTGGCAGCACAGGCCATCGCAGTGCGGCCTATCACTGCTAGCTGTGACTGTGGGGAAAAGTTCCCATCTTCAGCTGGGGATTTAAGGGAGCAGAAACAGGGAGAGAGCGCTGGAAAGAATCAGATTTAGCAAGGTGAGACTTGCCTGTGTCTAAAAGCTGAATATCAGGCTTTAAACCATACACTGTGTAGTGCCTTTTAGCTTGAAAGCACCTGTGAAAGGTGAGCTGGAGTAAATAATGAATTGAAAGCAGGGTTTGTGCAGGCACTTACCTTTAGCACACTTTAAGGCCACCTGGCACTGGTGGGAATTTCTTGAATTGGTCCTTGAGCCCTGTGTGAGAAACAGAGGCAGGGACAGTGACAGAAACCCCTTGTGCTGCTCGTTTATCCCTGCACGGGAGAGCAGGGCACTCAGCACAATGCTTGTGAGGAATTCCAGCTCTCTCTGGCATTTTCCCTGGCCCAGACTGGAGATTCTCCTGGAACAGTGTCCTGCAGTGCCAGCTGTGGCTGTTTAGTCTCTGGGGGGGTCTCAGGTGAAGCACAGCGTTGGTAAAATGGAACCACCTTCCCTGTGAGTGTTTGCACTGCAAATGGAGATCAAGTGGATCACTGGGCTCACTTTTCACCTCCTTGGCTGGGCACTGAGTGTGGCACAGGGAAAGGCAAACCCAGGGGTTTCAGGTGATGTTCCAGCCCACGCTGAATCCGGGGTGAGAGGTTCCCTGCCCATGGGTAGCCTAAAGCAAGCCCGGGGGTGTCCTGGCAGCCAGGGGAGCGTGGGCACTGCAGGGCTGGGGCCCTGAGAGATGGGCAGAGCTGGAGGCACTGAGAAATGGGCAGGGCTGGTGTGCCCTGAGAAATGGGCAGGGCTGGGTGTGCCCTGAGAGATGGGCAGGGCTGTGTGCCCTGAGAAATGGGCAGGGCTGGGTGTGTCCTCAGAGATGGGCAGGGCTCTGTGCCCTGAGAGATGGGCAGAGCTGGGAGCCCTGAGAAATGGGCAGGGCTCTGTGCCCTGAGAGATGGGCAGGGTTGGTAGGCACTAAGAAATGACCTGTGGGAGTTGCTGCAAACTGACTTCTTGGCAGTTCTCCATGGGCTGCTGGCATCTTTTCTCTCCACCAAGGGAGCGTTTTGGGTGTGATTAGGCTTTCTTCTCTGTTTTAAAGTCGGAGAGATTTTCCATCCACCGATTTCAAAGCGTGTCGATTTTATGCTGCCAAAATGTAGAGCTCGAAGCAGAGTGAGGAAGTCACTTACAGCAGCCTTCTTTTAACAGCTCACAGGTCTCCTAAATCCCCAGCCAAAGCTCTGTCTGCTGGGCCAGTCTGCATTCCCAGATTTTGTACAGATACTGCAAGTACATATTAAAAAGCTGCAGCAGAACACAGGATTAAAGGGCGATATGCGAAGCACAATATCCTCCAAGTGTCTGAAGGGAGGGAAGCAGTTGGAGGGTGACAGTCTGTTCCCTGGCAACTTCTGACATTTGTGTTAATTCTCTGCTGGAATGAAAAATAAGCCTTCTGAACTCTTCATGTAAATGGGACTGGTGAAAAACCTGTTTTCAGATTGAAACCAGAGCAGAGGAGCAGCTGGGTTCGTGGAGGACGGTGCCACTTGTCCTGGATCAGATGGTTATTCCGGGGCTCTGGCACATGGGCTGTTCTCAGGCAGGTTTTTTCCTGGATTGAATTCTCAGAAGAAAGGAGTGAGTTCTGAAAGGCTGCTCTGCCCGTGCTCCAGCCACGAGGCAGCGTGCAGAGCTGCTGCTCCAGCGGCAGGGCTGCTTAGGAGGCAGTGCTGTTCGTGGGTTTCATGTTTGAGGAATATTTCGTGCATTCATCTCTCTTTGACTTCCTTTTTCCAGCCAAGGAATAAGAAACTGCATAACCTTTGCTCCTGTTCTTTACAGAGCCTGGCAATAAACCTCATCATCCGAGTGCCTCGGGCCTTGATCTGGCCAGGCATTTACAGCTAAATAGGTGTGAATTTCCATTCCAAATCGGGAGCAATTCAGTCTATTCCCGGGCTTAAGGAAAGTGTGAGTGAAGCTCTCAGCTGGATTGAAGTTCAGACGGGCTGATGTCACAGGTGAGAGCTGTCACACCGCAGGTTGTGTCCCCTGAGAGAGGGATAAGAGGGGCTTTCTTCCCTTTGTTTTCCCTTCTTCATTCATTCCCAGTGCTCCACAACCCTGCCAGGGCCCGCAGGTCCTGCCTGTGCTGGGGTCTCCCTTCCTGGAGCAGAGTGGCCAAGCCGTGTGTGATGTGGGGCTGGCTCTGGTTGTTTCCAGAGCTGGGACCTGGCTGGGACCTAGGACACGATAACAGGGACTGATTTTGGGGCTGTTTGGAGAGAAGCCCCTTGGTCACGATAACAGGGACTGATTTGGGGGCTGTTTGGAGAGAAGCCCCTTGGTCACGATAACAGCGACTGATTTTGGGGCTGTTTGGAGAGAAGCCCCTTGGTCATGATAACAGTGACTGATTTTGGGGTCTTTTGGAGAAACCCCCCTTGTTCCCCGGCACAGGAAGGCAGCAGGAGGCATTGGGAGCAGCTAGAGGCAGAGTGCATTCTTTCCAAAATCAGAAACTGCTGAGGCTCCCAGACCGTGTGCCAGAAGAGTTTTATTAGCCTTCCATAGGCTTTTCACTTTTTCCAGATCCCTGCAAAACCGTCAGGCCTCTCCCTCTGATTTTCTTGCCAAGTCTAAATATGAACGCACTGTTTATCCAGACTGCCCTGGCTTTAGCACATTATTGACGTTGCTTGGATTCCTCTCGTCCGGCACCTCAGGTTTGATGCCTCTAGAGGTGCAGTCACGCCTTGCTGGAGAAGGACATTTGCTCAAACTTGCATTTTAGGAGCTAATTCTTTCAGCAACAGCAGGTAGGAGGGTCTGACTCTGTTACATGACATCTGTGGACCAAAAAAAAAAAAAAGGCAAAAAAAGAAAAAAGCAAAAAAAAGCTTTTTCCTTAATTTGATCAGCTTAAGTGCTATTTTGGATCATTTGATCACTGCTCTTTGTGCCAGGTGACAGCTGTCTTTAGAGAACAACTCAATTTTCTGTTTATTCTGCACAGGTCCTGTCCCAAGGGTGGGTATTTATCCACTGGAGATAAGATAATGGATACCAAGTTGAAAGAGGTTTTATGACAGTAATTGAAGCAATATGTGGGCCCGGTGTATTTAACAATGAGATTTTAGCTGCATATTGATTTAAAAGGAACCTGAGAGAAGGAGTAGAAATTGAAGCTGTTTATTGATTTAATTCTGCTTTTCCTTAAGTCTGACGACTGGAGCTTTAACGGAAGAAGGGGTATTATTTCTGGCCCACTATTTGCATATCAAAAGACGACATTTTACAACAGAATCTTTAAAATATGCCGGTGGTTTCAATTCTCTCTGCCATATGTGAAATGAGAGGGCTGAGCAGAGCTGCTCCATTGACTATGCAGGGAAAGGTGATTTATCCAATGGGCCTGTAAAGTGCTGTGGTCTGAGGTGCTTTGGGTGCTCAGACCCAGCAATGGCCAGGTTAGAGGGGTGGTGATCTCCAAGCCTGGCAGCACTGCAGTTCTGCTTTTTCCTTTGAATCCCCCCTCCATCATTTGAACATTTTAGATCAATGAAAAGTCATCTCTGCCCAGGTCCTGGAGGAGCCCACTGGAGCTAAAGCAGGGCCTCACTTACTGCTGCTACTTTCAAGTCTGTTGGGATTTTTTATCCCATAAAATATTTAGGATTCATTTTAGTATAGCAAGAGAAAAAGTGGTTTAGTCCCAATCCTCTATAAAAATCAATGTATCTTCTTGAGATTTCTTCTGACTTACACACAATGTGAATTTTTGAATCTGTCAATTTAGACGTCGCAGGGGAAAGCTGGTTTGAAACCTTGGAGATGGGAATCCAAGAAAGCTGCAAAAATTCTCTTAATTGATTTACATTTTCCTGAGTTCATTTTGGAAAACGAGGCTGTAAATTTATCCTCACTTCTTGAGCCGTACAAACCTCAAACTGTTTCAGACAGAAATGAACAAACGGCTTTGGTTTTAGCATCTCGTACAATGCAGCCTTTCCCAAATCCAAGTGACGTTCCACACTGTTCTTTTTTTATTAATATTTAGGGGTATGTAAAGGGTTTCTGTCATGCTGGGGACTGCAGAGACACGGAATAAAGACATAGCCTGGCTTTTTGAAATCAGTGCTTGGAGCATCGATGCCAAATCACTTGGAGAAGAAAGGCAGGACACGATCCAGTGAGTGGCACAAAGAAATTAATCCCTGGAAAAGGGAAGAAAGGAAATCTTTTCAAAGGGATGAAGGCAGAATATTTATGCCTGCCATAGTTACAGCAGCACTGTGTGACAGCCAGGTGACCCAGAGGGCCCCAGTGGGCTGAGGGGTGCGAGCTCTGTGTGAGGCAGATGTGTGGGGTTATCCTCCCCAGCAGGGCTGGATCCCACACGTGCCCAACCTGTGCTCCTTGTGATGCCTTAAGGGCTGGGAAAAATCCGAGGCAGCGCAGGGCAAAGGGCATTCCCTTGGGTTCATGGGATCCCAGGGGCACAACTCGGCCCAGGTGGGAACAGCCGAGCAGCACCCCCGGGTCCAACGCGGATCCAATTGGATGGAGCTCAGCAATGAGCAGATCGACCTCAAATCCCCAATCAGGAACTGAACAAATGAGGGAACTGTCCCCCGTTCTAATGACCCCCCCAAGGGAGACTCCAGCCCAGCTGAACAAACCTGTTGCAGAGAGGAGGCTCCGGGCAAGGCTGGAGCCTCTGCTTTGGAGACACTCGGGATGTTTGGTCTGCTCCCCTCAGAGAAGCCCCAAGCTGAGCTCAATCTCAGCCCCCAAGGGTTCTCCACATGTAGGGCTGAGGGACAGGGAGTGTTTGTGAAGGGGACAGGGAAAGGGGATAAAATGTATAAAAAGAAAAGACAAAACCCATCAGGCATCATTGGAACACCTTGCAGGTTCTGTCCTGAGCTCCCCTGAGCCGTTTCCAGGCAGGAGAGGTCCTGGCAGGGGTGGTGTGAGGGGCTGGGCTGGGATGTGGGACCTGCCAGCCTGGGGGCTCCCCTGCTCCCCACACTGGGCAGTTCTGACTGACACACCCAGCTGGTGATTCCTGCTCTGAGCACAGCAAACAGACTCTGCTTCCTTGGCTAAAATACTCACAAGAACCTTACACAATCAGCAAGGTAAGGCTGGTGCAGCTTGCAGGGAGTGATGTCTCCGTAAGTACAGGTCTGCTTCCTTAGGGACAGGACACGCCTGCAAACCACCCCCTCCTTTGTTCCCTTCCCATCCTGGGGAACTGTTCAGTGTCACTGCAGCACCTGGGCTCCCTCCTTCAGCACCGTCTTGCACTGACAACGATTTCTCCTGGTCCATCCCAGTCCCTCTCTGCTCTGGGATGTTGCTCTCCACTGAAGAGCAGTTCCAGGATTTTTTTGTTTGCTGATTGAGATGCAGAAACTCACGCGCAGGCAGGGCTAATTACCCCTCATTATGCATGCACGGAAAGCCAAACAAACCCCCCAATTAACAATGTTTCTCCTCCATGCATTTTGCTCCTCCTGCCTCTCCTCTCCATCTCTTCACATTTATCCATCCCTCCTCAGGCGCTCGTTCCCTGATTTTCAACGTGCCCTTGGCCCAGCTCACTTGCAGCATCAGACAGGCCTTGTCTTCCTTGTGCTGCCTCCAGCTCCTGCTCAGATTGAGCAAGAGGTTCCCAGGAGTGACCTGCAGCAGCATTTTGATCTTCAGGGAATCCTCCTGTGGCTCCCCAGCCCCAGAGGGGACAGAGAGAGCAAGGAGCTGAGTCAAGTTCAACACTCCCAGAGCATCGAAAGCTCCCTGGCAGTGGCAGGATGAGCTCTTTTTGTTCTGCTGCAAGATAAACAGCTTTCTCAGCGTAATTAATAACCCTCATGGTTTGTTCCAAAAACTGGAATAATCATAGGATTGAGTAATCAAAGCTATTGATTAATGTGGAAGGCCCTGGAAAAGGTTTAGCACAAAGTGTTTCGTCCTTCTGGGCACGGTTCCAGTGGGGGCTGTGGTGATGATTGAACAACAGGATTATTGTACAAAGTCATTGTTTCCAGAATGGAAAAAAAAATTTTGTGCCTTTTTTTTATTTTTTTTCCCCTTTAGCAATTCATTCATCAAATAAAAAAATGCATTTTTGAACAGTGGCATTGCAGCCACCATTCTTTTTTTCAGCTGGGCTCAGCACTCACACACAAATCCCATTGGCAACGCTGGCGTTTCTGTGGCGCAAATTAAAGGAGAATTTTGCCCTTAAAAATAAAATCCTGGAGTCTTCATTTGTTTTTTACGCAAAGAAAAGTGCTGATGGTTTCAGGAGAAGTACCTACTGCCCCCACCACTTTTGTGCTTGAATACTTTTTCTTTGCTTTGCAAAATGGAAATCTTGGAGCAGGAGTTGTGAAGGGAGGGATTAATTTCCTTGGAGTTTAAAATAATTCTAATAAAAATTCTGTAACGTGTAACTCCTAGGCTTAATAGTCTCTATAACAAACAATACTTTGGGGAACAATAAATTGTGTAATGATAGTTCTGCTCATATTGGCTAAATCATTATGTGTTGCAAAATGTCAGCCACTGAAGAAATCATAACTAAGCACGCTGCGAGCCTGCAATCTTGTAAAAGCCTGAGATCATAAAAGGAAAAGTGGGACTAAAAATATTTCAAAGGTGCCGGAATGAAAAGGCTAACAACTGTCTTTTTTACATTCTAAAATTTACCTGTTTTCCCCTGAGAGCACGAAGACATAATCAATCAAAGCCGGGCTTTTGTAGGTCCTCCTGTGATTAATCTAATTATTTTGCAGAGATCAGATGAATTTGCAGTTGATATAAACAGCAGTTTGATTGAAGTATCAAAGGTAGATCAATAGGCCCCGAGTGTGGATCAAAACATGCTAAGCTAGGGAGCTCGGAATCAATATTTCCATGAGGAGCGTCACCAGCGGGGAGTGCTGTGCTTATCTCACGGAATAAATGCGCTATTTTCAGAAGGCACTTGTCACAAAACCAGCATCGCTCTGGCTGAGGCGTTTGCTGCAGAGGAGCCTCTCAGAACACACCACGAAACTTTCTGACCCCGAGTGGTGGTGGAGCCTGCAGGGGAGACAGCGGAGGTTTGGGAATTGCTCCCGATTTGGGAATAAATGAAACTCGAGGAGAGCTGCCAAGGGCTGCCCTGGGGCCCCAAGGGAGGCAAGGGCAGGAGGAAAAGCTCTGAGAGGTCAGTGGAGCACTTGTGGGGCTGGGACAGGCTCCAGCTGGTGCCTTTTTCCCAGCCTGGAAATGAAACTCGAGATGTTTTTAGTGTAGGAGGGAATATCACAGTGGATCTTAATTTGGAGCCTCCAGGGGCAGTGATGGAAGAGTGTCCACCAAAGCCCAGCCCCACAGGGGTACACACAGTTTTATGGGGTTTAGGAAATTAGCATAATTGATTAAAAGCACCAATTAGGAGCACACGTGGTGATGAAATTCCCCCCAGGTCAAGTTTTTCCTTTAGAGTCCCCGCTTGGTACCAGCTGTATTTTGTTTACAAAAATATGTCTCGAAGAGCTGCCTTCAACCCTGGCAGCCAGGGAGAGCCAAGACAGGAGAGGGGCCCTGGAATCTGGTTTGTTTTTCTGCCCAGGAAAATGCTGAAGCTGAGCTACAGTCTGAACCTGCAAATGTTCAAATACATGTGTAAAAGATACAGAGAACATAGAAAAAAGGAAAAAACCAAACGGCCTCATTCACCTCCTGCAGCCAGCCCTGACCTGGGTGCAGGGGGAATATTCCAGATTTGAGGTAGGAAAGCAGCTCAGAGTGCAGGGCCTGATTGGAGGGGATGTCAGATATTCCTTCCCAAGAGATTAAAGGGAGGAGATGATCAGGGCCCATTTTCTTTAATTTCACCCTGATTTTGCTCTGCCCCAGTTTAGGTTCCAGTGTCTGAGCTGGTCTCCCCTCAGCAAGCACAGCTAAAAGGATTTTGGGGAGGATTCCATAGAGGGGTTGGCCATGGGACAAGATTCCCCTCAAACTTCCCTGGAGCTGGAGCCATGAGCCCTCTCCTTCCCTTCTCTGCCATTGGAGTCAGTTTAATTATCCTGGTGCAAAAATGCACCAGGGAAAGGCAAGCAGGGAGTGTTGACAGGTGTTAGCCCTGGTCATTAATCCCATGCTGACCCTGAGTGTGGCCCTGAAACTGATGGAGCTGTTATGGCAATAGAAAAATCTCCCCATAAACCAGACCTAAACTTAGCAAAAACCACTCTACACTTCATTTTTAGAGCTCAACATAAAAAAACATAACACTTGTAACAATTTTCTTTTGATTTCCAAAGCGGTTGTGAAGAACTTATTGCTTTAAAAAATAGTTTTAACCTCTCCGACCCTTGGGTTTTTAAAAATCTTAGAAGGAGATTGGGAACACAAACAAGAACTCACCAACTCTGTAGGTGAACAGTGTCAGCTTTTGGCCTCTGTGCACAGGATAATTTCTGTTCCAGGCTCTTTGTGGATGCAAACATGTACAGATGACTCTGAGTGAGGAATACATCTCAGGAAGGTCACTGAGACATCATCTGTGGTTCTTTCAGCAACTTTACAGTAGCTTGCTGGTCTTTCTTTTAATTTTCTCTCACTGAGGAGGTTTCAGGGTTGCATTCCACATTGCAAGGATCCTCCACATGCACTTAGAGCCCAGATGAGCAGCAAACTGCTGCCATGGTATTGTTATTATATCCATATTCTTTGGAGATAATCAGGCTGCTAAACTATCTCAGGGCTCCTTTTGTGCACAGGATGATGGATTCCATGAAAGCCACGTTTTGGGGAGGCAGGACATGGGCTGTCTGGGGGATTTCAGGAGTGCCTGGGTGCTTCATTTCGACACTTTGGTGTTCAGAGGCTGCTGGCAAAGCCCTCAGTGCCTGTCTGTGTCACAGAGGACCAGGCACCTGCCTCAGGTCCAAGATGAAAGGTGATCATTTCAGCTGCTTTTTCCCTTGCATTTTAAATGCTCAGATTCTCCCTCCACCAGGCACGCAGCAGAATTCTGGCTGGGTCCTGCAGCAGCAGCCATGGTTTGACCCTCTCCATGATGTGCATTGTTGGAAATTTGTAAATATTTTACCCAGCTCATCCTAGTTGGAAAACTGCACTAAATCCTAAGCAGGAGCAGTTTGGAAATGTGTGAGCTGATACCTGAGAGCAGCCATGTTTTCTGAAAAGAAAGCAAGAAGCAGATTTTTCTTTTGGAACAGCTCATGGAGCCCAGAGCCCGGGTTTCACCTGAGGGCAGCACAGCTCCTGGCAGGGACCTCTCTGTGTCGCTCCAAGACCTAAAGGGACCCTGTTTGTCCTTGCCCTGTGCAGGGGTTTCCCTCAGGGCATTCTGAGAGCAAGGGATCACCTTGGTCTGGGGAAATGCCACGGCAACCACGGGAACTCATCTCCAGGACACCCACTGGGGATTTTATCCAGCCTCACTGTGAACTGGCATTGGCACGAACCAACTCAAGCTTATGATTGGGATTTTCCATATGAAAGGATGCTCAGGAGTTAAATCTGGAAACCAGGCAGTGCCTTTTAGTTTGGATTTCCCTTAAGGCCCAGAAGCAGAGAGCTGATGGGAGCTGCTGAGCAGGGGAGGAGGGATAAAACCCCAGAGGTCCATTAGGCATCACCTCAGAATCCGTCTGAATTGTAGGGGAAGTGCGGGGTTGGAACTCTGAGAGAGAAAGGGGCTTCACCACTTGTTCCTGCTCTGGTCCTACACTCGGGGAGCAGCTCCAGCCACAGCTCTAAATCTGCTTTACCTGAGCGCAGGCACGAGCGGAGATCCCTCCCTGCTGTGCACTCGCTGCCGGTGAGCCAGGGACTCGGAGCTCCTCTCTGTCACAGCAGCACTGGGAACACGAGAGCAAAGCTGCGTTTATTTGTAAACACCCCGAGCTGGGCACAAACACCATCTGCTTTTCACCGCTGCTTCCTGTCCAAGGAGCCCAGCTCCTGACAGGGTCAGCTCCCCGTTTGGGGGCACCCGCTGCTCCGTTCTGAGGGTTCCTGCTGGCAGCTGCTGCGGGGCACACGCGTGCA
The DNA here is from genome assembly GCA_013400735.1 of Pomatostomus ruficeps. Taxonomy (NCBI): domain Eukaryota; kingdom Metazoa; phylum Chordata; class Aves; order Passeriformes; family Timaliidae; genus Pomatostomus; species Pomatostomus ruficeps. Next base: position 22,507 of record VYZT01047594.1, read on the forward strand.
GGAGGCAGCTGCTGACAGGGGCTCTGTGTCACATTTCAAACAATAAAAATTATTTTCCCAAGAGTTCAGCAAAGCCAACACCCAGAACCCCTCCTCACCTACTTTGAACACCCTTTTCCTTGTGTTCTGCAGAAAATTAAGTGAATCATTGCTGTGATGTGTGAACTTCTCATTTCAAGCAGGGTTAGATACTGGTTCCAACTGGAGTTACTGGTTCCAGTCTAAAGCAATGAATTTTTTTTGGTGCTGAAGAAAAAAAATGCATCCTGTGTTCTCAGTGCTTTCAGGATGGAATAGTTGGAAATGTTGGCAGTAACTAAAACCCTTCCAGCCTTTTCTTCCTCCCTTGCCCCAGTGAGTGTTTCTCATCAAATTAAGGTAGATTCTTGGAAATGGCTCCTTTGAACATTTGTTTAACAGCCGACAAAATGAGAGAAACTCACTTTACAGTTAATATTAAACCTGCACTTGCTAAAAAACCCAATTTCCCAGATTAGAGACAGTGAACCAGGGTTTTACAGGCCTTCCTCTTGACTTCAGTGAGCTGTGCTCACACCCAAAAATACTGAAACTCTGTAATTCCATTTAGCAGATGCTTAAAAACACAATGGGAGGTTTTCAAAAATATCTTTGTCTGGAAGTGTTCATCTGCAGACATAAACCAGCCCGGATAACATCAGAGGGGAGATAACAGCGTCCATCTCTGTAATGATATCACCTTATCTTTAATTAATGGAGGGGGCTGTGAGATGTTTTTCTGAGATATGGGCCTCTTACTTGGGGAAGATTCTTCCTGAAACAAAGTGTTTGAGCCAGTGTGGCTGTTCCAAACAAAGGTTTAAAGGAACTTGTTCACCAGGCAGCCACAGCAGCTCTGGTTGTTTCCTTTAAGGCAGGAAAAATAATAAGGGAAAATTAAAAAGGAAAAATAATAAGGGAAAATAAAAAGGAAAAATAATAAAGGAAAATAAAAAGGAAAAATAATAAGGCTCCTGACAAACATGGAGCTGTCTGTTGCTAATGCTGCGGTGATTTGATTAGAAACTGCCTTGTTCCATGGAATCATGTGACCTCAGCTGTGGGTTTGAACTGGAAATGAGCCCAAATGAATCTCCTGGATCTGAGCTTTGAGTCGTTTCGAATTCACTGTTGAAATTCAGACACCTCAGACAGCCTTTACAGCTGTAACTCACCCCACAGCAATAATAACTGTGCCACAAAAGTCTTGGTCCCATCTCAAAATAGAGAAAGTGCCAGGAATGGAGTTTCCTGTAGAGTCTGAACCCCTCCTCTATCCCAACAATCCAATTTGTAGTTAAGCACTGCTCACTGTTTATTTCTTCCATTTCCAGTGGGGCTCCACATTTTATTTTGCTTCAATGTTTTGATTCCTGCTCTGATCAGCAGTGAGAGCCTTGCATGTCCCGCTTCTGCTGGGGTTCTCCTCCTCCTCCCTGCTCCCTCTTGTCTCCTTCCCACAGCATTTCCCTCACCTGAGGCCCCCCGAGGAGGGGGAGAAGCACCAGCAAATGTCCTGTTTGTGTTCCCCAGGCTCTGGGATCAGCGTGGCCCCAGTTCCCATTCCAGGGAAGGTCCTGCTCAGACTAGGATTGCACAATTTGGGCCACAGAGCAATTGGGAAATTCAGCTGTCTCTGTTACGTTTTATGTGTAAGATTTCTTGTGGAAGTCATCAATCAAACATTGCAGCTGTTATAGATCCCCCCACTTTTAAAAAATTCACCCACTTGGCTAAATTTTGAAGACTGATGGAGATCTCTGAGTGGGAAAGAACAGCCAGAGCTCGCTGGTAGGAGGCACAGTTGGGAGGTTGCTGCTGAAATGGTGAGGAAGGAAAAACACAGACTCAAAGCCAAAGCACAGACTCAAATCCAGGCCACTCCTAAACATTCCTCCCAGGAATCTGCAATTCCAGAGCAGCTCCTCTGCCTCTCGAGCAGTCCTGGCTGCCACTGCTGGAGCTGCTCTGTTTGATGTCCCCGTGCTGCTGCAGGGCTGCAGACAGGTGCAGGGCACTTTGGAGTGAAGGCTCTGGGTGTGATCACCCCAAGCACTTCCCTGAGCTGCAGGGGTGGATGGTGGGAGGTGCTGGGCAGCATCTCCCCAGCCTGGGACATCCCGTGCTCCCTACCATGTGAACACAGAGCAACTTCCTTCCACCTGAAATCGGCTCTGCTGCGGACAACCAGGTTGCCATGAGAGTAAGAGGAAAGAAAAATAGCACTTTTCTCTCTGCTTAAACAACAGATTTGTCTCTGAGTTGCCAAAATTGCGAGCGTCAGGGTGGCTGAGCACTCTTTTGTGTGTACAATTTTCTGTGCGTATGTCTGGTACTCCTTGTTTTGGAAAGGCTGTGGAGAGTTTATCTCGAACCAGTCCATCTGCTCAGCGATTCAGGAATTGAGAATAGTTCAACTTGTCACTCCGCCCCCCTTGCTGTCGTCCTTTCAGACTTTGGGACCAACCTCAGACTTTTAAAACTTTGGCCCTTTGCTGTGTCCTGGGTTTGACCATTCCTGCCCGTGCTGGTTCAGTGCCACACCAGATCCCCCTGCCCAGGGCAGTGACTTTCTGTTTGCAGCAGGGAAAGTTCCACAGCCCTTCCTACGGGCAGGTAAAGCGCCCTGCTCCAGAGATCGGCACAGACCGAGGGATGGAAGCATTTAAAGCCAGGTCCTCCCCTCGCAGGTGAGTGAGGGAGAGGCTTTTGCTGGAGTGCTCTCTGTTTGTGAGGAATTGTGGTGTTCAGGGATGAGGGCTGGCTTGGGGCAGTGCACAGGCAACACGGAGCTGCAGAGTGATCATAGTGACAAGTCCAAATGAGCCAGTTTGTTCCAGGAGAGTGAACTGCCAGGGAATGCAGCGCTGTGGAGAGCGTGGCTGGTGGGTCAGGGCGTGGTGGTGATGCCTGAGCAGAGGCTCCCTAGAGCAGAGGCCAGAGAAGATTCAGAGAATAAAATGGGGATTTATTGCAGGGCCTTCAATAGGGACACCTCGGGCACTCAGAGCCTCTCCGGGAGAGGCCACACCCAACATGGACCCCGGGGCACCAGTTTGCTCCACTTGGATCAGTTTGGATCCATTCCCAGATCAGGGTTCATTCTCCAGTGACAATTTCAGGTGATGATGGAATTGACCCCAAGTCTGTCCCCCCTTTTAGAGGCTCAGTTTCCATCTTTGGGGGCCTGGGCCAACGAGGTGTCCTTGAGTGCAGCCTGGAGAGGATTTGTTGTGTCTGAGCAGGATGGGAGAACAGGAGCTCCCAGCCCGTGGGGAGTGTGAGAGGCAGGGGCTGGAAATAGAAAAGCTCAATCCTACGGCATCAGTGGGGCTGTGTCCAATACTGCCAACACCGTGGCAGGCAGTGCTGTGCTGCTTTCTCCCAGGAGGAAGGGGCTGGCAGAAAAACCCAGGCCAGGTTCAGATTTGGAAAATACCAGAACTGAATGCTGCCCTGGGTTTTGCAATGCTGTCTGCTGGAAATCCCACCTGCAGCTTCAGGTGAGCATGGAGTGCCCTGCCCTGGCCTGGTGCCCAGGGCTGCTGCACCTCTGAGCTGCTGCTGCTTCCAGCATGAGGGACATTTCTGTCCTGGGTGGGATTCGGGCAGAACTGCAGAGTTCATATCAAGTTTTGGGATACATTTGCCTTAGAGGGACACATTACAGTAAAAACCTGCAGGTGTAGATGCAGAATGATCCCACAGTCCATCGGACAGGAGCTGCCCCGTGGCCAAGGGAGCAGGGAGCAGCGGTGCAGAAAGATTTATCCCCTGCCTTTATCCAGGACCTGATGCAGAAGGAGCTTGTAGATTCTCCCTGGTTCATCCTTGCCCTCCACCAGGCACGTCTCCATTTCAGGGACAGCTTTGTGCTCAGCTCTGTGAGCTGCAGAAAATGCCATGGAGTGCCGTGTCTCTGACGCTTCCTGGGAAACAGAAGCCGGAGCGAGGAGCACCAGCATGGAACAAGCTGTTCCTGGGCTTAGCAGTCAGAGACTGAATCTCCTCCCTGAGGACCCAGAATGAAAATAAAGGAGTGAGCATGGCATGGGAAGGAAAAGGAAGGAAGCTGCCCATCCAAAGACACAGCACAGGTGAGGGGCAAACCCAGGAACAGACAGGGGCTCCCTGGTTCCCTCTCTGGCTCCCTGCCCTGGCTGGATCTTCCCCACTGTGGACATGGGCAGGGAGATCTTGCTCCAAGGAGACACTCAAAAGGCTTCCACAGAAGCTTCTCCTCAGGACACTCTGCTGTTTGTGCACACACATGCTCTCATATATATATGTGGGGAGAGAGCAGAACATCCTGTGGGATTTCTTCCGCCATCTGCTGAGTTCTGAGTGCCATCTGCAAAGTAAAAGCGTTTATGTTGTTTAGCCTTTGTTCAAAATGTATTTTTTTTTGTCACAGTGGCTTTTGGCATTATCATGCACGACTAGAAGAAATATTCAACAGTTTGGAGCGAGCAGAATCAAACTCTTGACAGCTCAGGACTCTGAAAATTCGGTTTATGGAGTAATTTGACAGAAGGTTTTGACACCACGCCTGCTGTAATCTCCGCTCAGGAGGTCAGGCGTGACCTTTCAGGCTCACAGGACACAGACAGCAGCTTGTCTGGAGAGGAGAGGCTTTTTCAGGTGAGGAGAATCACAGTCACCCAAGCAATCCCTCTGTCCCCAGAAGCCCCTTGGCTGGAGGGGTGTCTGAGGCAGTAGGAGAAGCAGCTCTGTGGTGCAGGTGCTTCATCCCTGAGCCTGTTTGCGCGCCCTGGGCTCCCTGCGCTCACCAGGAACAGCGCTGAGCATCTGGCTGTGGGACGGGAAGCAGCAAAACACAAGGAGCACAAAGAGGGGGGGACATCAGAGCCCGATTCCCTCTTGCAGAAGTCATTGCTCACACAGATGTGGATGCTTGCCAGCCCGGAGTTGTGTCTGCACTTCAGATCTGTTTGTGGCCAAAAACCAGTCGGCTTAAGCAAGAACAAAAGAATTCTCTAATGGCCCATCATGATCCAGGAAGATAACCAGAGGAAGAGAAGCTGTCCTTAACCTAACACAGGATCATACTGCAGGAATTTTCATGGTTTGGGTGGCTTTTGTAGATTGAATTTATGTGAGGAGGCTCATGCAGCTGCTGGAATACAAGTTATTTTCAGCTTCACAGCCATAATATGAAGGATAATACTATATGTCCCATAAATTAAAAGAAAAAAAATACGGAAGTTTGTAATTTTTACGTCTCCAAATGCAGCCTGACTTCCTGAAGCACACATATAAAGGAAAAAGTGATGCTCCAGGTCGTGTTCCAGAGACCTTTCTAATACAGAGAGAGCTTTCATACACAGCTGTAAGCAGAATAATTTCAAATTATTTGAATTACCTTGATATTTATGGCTTTGCTTTATGTTACCTGTTCCTGGAGCCCCACTGATTCTTGGATCCTGTTGCTTTCCCAGAGAGCTGGAGGATGAGCATCCAATGGATTGGAAGTTAGATGGGAGTAAAAATCAACCTGTGAATATTTCAAAGGTTAGCGAGGCCAATTTCCTGCTGTGTTCGGTGGGTTTGTGGAGCTGGGAATAGGGTCCCTGTGGTCTGGTGCTTTGTTTGCCCTCTCAGGGAGGGGATCAGATCTGGGGGGAGTTTTTCACAGCTGGGCTGAGATACGGGGCTGGGGAGCACCCAGCTCAGGGACCAAGGTCATGCTAATCCCTGCTGGGTCTGCAGGCCTGGGGAGCTGCCAGCTGTGGGCACGGTGCTGGTTATTGCTTTATTATAAATTTATTATAAATGGATCAATGGTCCAAGAGGAGCTGAATTTGGCACTGGATTTATGTTCAAGGACTGGGAATCCCAAGGTTTGCTTTCACCTTGATTTGGTTGCTCACTGTTTCCTGTGCGGGATCGTTTCTCTGTTGGGAACAGGGCCCTTTGTGGGGTAAGGCGAAAGCTGAGGATGAACCCACACAGCCAACACAGAATTTTGGGGTCCAGCTCCTTCTCCAGGCAAGTGGGAGCAGCTGAGAAAGCTTTGCCTCTCTCTGCCCGAGGTAATTCACCACCAGGATTTCCTCAGGCCTTGCATCCTGAGCGCTTCCTGCCTGCTCGTGGTCTGACAGCAGATTAGGGAAATAAAGCTCTTGGAAGCTTCTCAATGGTGAGAACTCTGCACTGGAAAAGCTAAAATGATGATGATAATTCTGTTTATTATTGTTATGTCTCATGGAGACAGCCCTGAGCCCATTGTCTTGGCTGCCTCAGCCAAGGGCACAGCGAGCTCGGCCAGACCACCCCAGAGCAGGACCCAGGGCAGTCCCACGGGTCAGGCTGCAAAATCCACCCATTTCCCTGGGTTCTGTCCCTAAAACAGCCCAAACACAGTGTCTGTCTCACATGAAAATAAACAGCCCCAGCTTGGCTGTTCCCTTGCTGCCTTTTTCCCAGCCTGGACATAAAACTCGAGATGTTTTTAGTACAGGAGGGAAAATAAAAGTGGATCTTTATTTGGAGCCTCCAGGGGCAGGTATGGAAGGGTATCCACAGAAACTCACCCCCCAGAGGATACACACAGTTTGATAGGGTTTAGGAAATTAGCATAATTGATCAAAAGCACCAATTAGGAGCACAAGTAGTGCAGTAATTCCCCCTTCTGGTTCGACCCTTCTCTGGATCCCTGAAGAGCTGCCTTGGTAGCCAGGAAGAACCAAGACAGGACAGGGACCCTGGAATTGGTTTTGTCTTCCTGCCCAGGCAAATGCAGAAGCTGAGCTACACTATGAAGCTACAAATCTACAAATAGATGTGTAAAGGATACAGAGAACATATACAAGAAAAAAAGGAAAAAACCAAATGGAATCAGCCTTGGCAGGGATCACCTGAGGAAGGGGTGTCTGGCTTCCCTCAGCTGGGATTTAGGGGTGTCAGGAGCCAGCTCAGCCACAGGAACAGCCTCTCACCCAGGGAGCAGCTGAGGGGGCTGAGCCTGCCCCTGTGCAAGGGTGAAAAACAACGGGACAGAGGAAAAAGCCTGTAAAATAGTCAGAGAAATTATCACCCAATAAAAATGCAGTGGAACAGAAATATGAAAAATCTTGAATGAATAAGGGAGGATACGTCTGAGACCGTGCTGTCAAACTGCAGATTCTGTCACTGCCTGAGCCAAGAACCTCAGGTTCAAGGTGTGCGTGAGTAACAAGGTTTGTGCCTGGTGTGACACTAAGAAAATCACCCTGGAGAAAAGGAAAGCCTTCATGTCTCTGTGATTAAGCAGAGTGACCTTTCGTGGGCCCAATTACATTTGTGGATTACGTATTCCTGCATTTATTTCCATGGGAACATCTGGTGCTGGCTCATCCTGCAGACAGGTTTCTGGACTGGGCTGGCTGTGGGTCCAATCCAGGCAGGCAGTTCCTGTGCAGCAATTTCTCCTTTGATGCAATTTTTTTCCAAAATTGCTGTTAACAGATTAAGTAGAAATCTTGTGTTCTGAGGAGCTGCATTTGCTGCAGGAACAGCTGTGAAATTTGATAAAATCACCGTGGTGTGTTTAAACGGTTTTATGGCAGTAGCCCCTCGGTTAACCCTGGATCATTTAACAGCTGGATAAGTCTTTCAAGAGTAATTAAAATTATGTTCTCAGAGAATTTAATATTTTATACATGGCTTTTTCAAAGAGCAGCAGTGAAGACAGAGATGCCAGCACTGAAAGCCTGGCACTGGACGCCCGGTTTGGCTCCCTGGTGCATAAATTTGCATACGGATTTGGAAAGGAACAAAGCCTGACTTAAATGAGCAGTTTGCTTCTAACCCCCACCTCCTTGATGATGAACCTTGGAAATAATAAAATGTACAGACTTTGGGAACTATTGACTACTTTTAATAGTCAATTAAAACTTCTCCAGTTATGGTGCCACAAATGGGCTATGAAAAGTGGCACAAAAACCTGTCGCTGGAACTCTGAGCTCCGTCTGACTCTGGAATAATTCACCTCCCAGAATCCCATTCCCTTCAACAGGTTCACAGTTTGGCTATTTACCTTTTTTTTTTTTGCTGTTAGAACACATTGTTATTATAATTCATTAAGTCTGTTTAGATGATTGCCAATACTTTAAGCGTGGGTAATTGTGAGTGTTGGAGAGTAGTAGTGAATAACTGACATTATGTACATCAGCCGTATAATTAATTGCCATTACCTGATGTATTATACATCCCATTTATTTCAGCAATTAGCATGGTATTTTGTCATTTTATTATTGCCATATCTCTTCTTTTGACAGGTTAATAATAAAGAGGCAAACCACAGCATTATGGGCTGTTGAAGTAAATGCATCTTCGTTATACAACAAATAAATTCCTCAACAAAACCTGCCGGGTGCCAGGGGAGGGAAAATGTTGTAGGCATTACTTTAATGGCAAAACCTGATTGTTCACATTCACTGTGTGCTTAAAAAACCCCCAAAACCCCCCCAAAACCCAGGGCCATTTTAGTAATACTGCTCAGAGGTTAACAGCGTATTTTCTGTAGCTCTGACCATATATATTGGCCAAGTGTGTATCAACATGTCTCATAGTGTAATATCTAATCATAAAATTTGGTATTGAGAGAAGAGATAAAAACATTATTTTATTTTCCTATCTGCAACTTTGATTTGGTAAAGACCAATAAAAGAAAATGTAATAAAAATGCCCCGTTAAATGCCTGCTTTGAGATCCTCGCAGTCCCTCCAGAAATCACAATCCTCTTGTTTCCACAGCATAAATAATGTCTGGTAAACAGAATTATGGTTTCATTCGGTGCTGTCACATCGTGCTGTACTTTACAACAAGTGCAATTGTATTTCTTTTGGAGCAGATTAAGAACAGTGTGGAAGGAGCACTCCCTGAGGGCGCCGGAGTCGAGGATAATAAACTCCATGTCCATTATGTGCCAATGAGACCACAGAAATGAAATCTCGGCATTCAGAGCAACGCAATATTTATTTTAGAAGTGCTCTGTTAAGAGATTTGTTTTGGGATACATTTAAAGGAGTCGTTTCATGCACTGAATAAACATAAATACCCAGTGGCTTGGCTGTGTCAGTGGAGTGTGCATCGTAAACGGTGAGCAAAACCCTCAGCTTTTATAGCACAGCAGACCACAAGGAATCATTGCAGCCTCTCAAAGTTCAGCATTTGTGCTTAAAAGTAAGGGCCTGGGTGCTTTTGCCTCTCTTTGGTGTTTGTTTTGGGTTGGGGGTTTTCCCATTTCCCCTGTTCTCAAAAGTTCCAAGTGGATTTCTCAGATCTGGGATCATTAGAGCTGGACAAAGGCCGGGAGGTCATTTTCTGTCTGACTGCTGCAAGAGGTTCTGGTGGATAATCAGGGACTATAACCCAGGCCATTTCTTTTAGACTGCAGTGAAATTGGAACTAACAAATTTTTATACAACAACTAAAAATAAACAAATCCCCAAGCCTTTCCTCTGCCTCTGCTGGGCCCTTACCTAATGCTGCTGCAAGCTGCCTGCTGCCTTCCCCAAATACCTCAGCCCCTCTGTAGTATCTGCTCATGTTTAGTTGGGTTTCTTCTCCTGAGGTGCTCCTCTCACTGCTTCTCTCATTTTTCTTCTCCAGATGTGTGGACATCTCTCCATGCAGGCATGGCTGGTGGAGCTGGGGTTTACCCGTGAGCCTCTGCCAACTTCAGCTCAGTCTGGGTGTGTAATTCCCTTCAGCTCCACTGCAAAATCCAACCTGGATTTGGTTGTTTTTTGTAAAACATTGACGAGGAAAGGATTGCTGTTGTAAATATCCATGTGAAAGCAGAAGGAACAATCACCTTCCCCTTGTTGCAATGGTCATTGCAGTGAGCTCTCGTCTGACTTTGTTGTACAGCAATGAAGAAGCTTCTGCCCCTCTATCCCCTGCAGGATTTTGAGCTGAGAAATTAACTTTTTGTCCATCCTGTGGCAAGGAACCTACAGAAATTAAATAGCACATATTCAAAATGCTGTTCCAATGAAGAGCAGTTTGATTTTGTTGTGGTTACAGGGCATCCATGAGGATGAAGAGGCCTGTCTGTCTGCACAGCCTGGAGACCAGCAAGTTGTGACCCATCTCCACTCTCGTGCCTTAAGGGCTGGGAAGAATCCGAGGCAGCCCCAGCAGCGCAGGGCAAAGGGCATTCCCTTGGGTTCATGGGATCCCAGGGACACAACTCGGCCCAGGTGGGAACAGCCCAGCAGCACCCCCGGGTCCAACGCGGATCCAATTGGATGGAGCTCAGCAATGAGCAGATCGACCTCAAATCCCCAGTGAGAAACGGAACCAATGAGGGAACTGTCCCCCATTCTAATGACCCCCCCAAGGGAGACTCCAGCCCAGCTGAACAAACCTGTTGCAGAGAGGAGGCTCCGGGCAAGGCTGGAGCCTCTGCTTTGGAGACACTCGGGATGTTCCGTCTGCTCCCCTCAGAGAAGCCCCAAGCTGAGCTCAATCTCAGCCCCCAAGGGTTCTCCACATGTAGGGCTGAGGGACAGGGAGTGTTTGTGAAGGGGACAGGGCAAGGGAAAGGGGATAAAAATGTATCAAAAGGGGATAAAAAGCAAAGACAAAAACCATCAGGCATCAACTCCACCGATGAAAAGTAAAGGGAGAAGCTGCAAATTGCATCTGTGCACAAAGGGGTGACAGCCTCTATGGTGATTTCAGCTGGGAATCTCCTTTTTCCGGGTGAAATGCAGACTGCAGCGTTGGCACAGGTCACAGAAAATGGAGGTGGGGTGGGCCATGAAGTTGTTTTAAATGCAGAGAGGGCAGATTTTTAAACTATTTGCTATGAAAGAGTTGTCCTGCACTCTTCATCTTTGCAGCACCTGCCAGGAAGCCACCCTGCTGACCTGGGCAGGGTCCATCACCCACACTGGGGGTGGGGTTTTTGACTCTAACCTGGTTTGCTGTTTGTTCTTCCTGTTACTGGCAGCAGGCAGAGAAAAGGAGCTTCCAGCTGGGGACTGATGGGCAGAGAAACCACCAAGGAAACAAAGCAGAGAACACAGCCCTGGTTCTGGGTGGCCTTTGCAGTTCGCTCAGCCTTGTTTGCCCTCCTCAGGAAATGTGGAAATTTCAGAGCAGCAAAGCTTTTTCCTTCTGCTTGAAGTTGGCCCAACTTTGAATTTGGCCCTGCTGGCCATGGTTGGATAAAGCCCAAAGATTCCCTGAATCAAAAAGCGTGGAAATAGCACCAGAATCTTCCAGGGCCACAGTGGCCAGACCTTGCTTTGCCTTCCCACCTCTCCCCTCCTGAGCTGCCATTCCTGGAGCAGAGGCTCTCCTCTATTTTAAGCTTTTTTTAGCTGAAATTTTACTAAATTCTGTTTGAATCCTGGTAGCAGTTTCCAGCCCACCTGGAGCTGTAGATGTTTGCTGATAAAATCACAATTATCAGTGGGTTTTGGCACTAATTTTGCCCGGGAGTGCTCTGAAGCAGTCACAGCTTTTGGAGAGGAGAGAAGCAGAGTGCACGAACTTGTTCTTGTTTTAAGCAGCCTGAGAGAAACCTCAGTGGGAATTTTCTGATGGTGCAGTGTGTGAAACCTCTGCAGCAGTGGAAGGAGGAGCTGCTGTGGGATTATTGGGATGAACTCGAACTGCAGGGTGATGGACATGGCTTTTGCTCTGTTTTAGGGTATTTATCATAAAAAAAAAATCTGTCTGATAAAGCCCAGTCCTTCCAGGCTGCAGAGAGACTGGGACTGAGGGGGTTTTTTTGGGCTAATTTAACTCAGCATTGTGAACAATAAAATACTTTGCCAGGCATCAGATCTGAATTCGAGCATTGGTTTTTTTGTTCCTCCCTATTGAGATTATAGATGTAAACCCATAAAAATGGTGAAAGTAATTTTCTAGAATTTGATTTTATGATGTTTTATTATTAAAACAAAAAAAATATGGTTTCCTATTTTAGGAAGAAGTAGAAAAAACATAAATAAAAGTTACAGTTTTTGAGAAGAATGAGCCTGTTCATTCAAAGCTGCAAGTTCTTGCTGCTTTGGAAAGTGATAAATCCCAAAGGAATTTAGGGATATTTTACATACTGAGTAAATTCAGAAAACAGTTATCAAAAAAAGAAAAGAAACTATAATACAACAATCTATTATTGAGAAAAATGTTTTTCATGGCTCATTCATAAGCATTTGTTTCTATAAATAGCTCTGCAGCCAATGCAGAAGAAACATTTTGGAAAGCTGAACTGGGGGCGATTGCGCTTCCAAAATTGAGGCTGATTGGAAAGCCAGGCACGTCCCTTCAGTAACATGTAATAAACAAAAAGCATTCTTAGCACCTAATTGTGAGTTGAAACTTACTTATACAACACAGTTCTGCAAGGATCACAAATAATGAACAAATTAATGAAATTTGTAGCCTGTTTGCAAATCACTCGTTGACAGAAAGCGCTCTCCTTGTCAGCTCCCATTACTCACTGGCAATTCTTCCCGGGACTGACTTCAAAGTTACAGATTCCTCCGTGACGGCTTTTGGATAAACCCTCCTGCTCCAGCTGGTGTGCAGACATTCCTGCCCGTGATTTCAATAATTGAGATTGTTAATTACTTGCTAACATTGCTCCTCGCCCCGTTGGCTGAGGGCATCTGGCCAGGGCAACGCAAACGCTGTTGGTGCAGGAGAACGATTCCCTCTGGGGTTCCCCCACTCCTGGTACAGAGGGGCTGAGCGGGATGGAAAAAGGAAAAGCTGGAGATAAAGGGCAGCCCAGAGAAACCTCTTCCACCCAGGAGGGAAAGGAAAAGAAAGTGATGCCTTAAGATTCAGCTTTTATATTTTTCAGTTCCTGCCCTGCTTTGGTAGGACTCTCACACTCCCCACGGGCTGGGAGCTCCTGTTCTCCCATCCTGCTCAGACACAACAAATCCTCTCCAGGCTGCACTCAAGGACACCTCGTTGTTCCAGGCCCCCAAAGATGGAAACGGAGCCTCTAAAAGGGGGGACAGACTTGGGGTCAATTCCATCATCACCTGAAATTGTCACTGGAGAATGAACCCTGATCTGGGAATGGATCCAAACTGATCCAAGTGGAGCAAACTGGTGCCCCGGGGTCCATGTTGGGTGTGGCCTCTCCCGGAGAGGCTCTGAGTGCCCGAGGTGTCCCTATTGAAGGCCCTGCAATNAAAGGAAAGGAAAGGAAAGGAAAGGAAAGGAAAGGAAAGGAAAGGAAAGGAAAGGAAAGGAAAGGAAAGGAAAGGAAAGGAAAGGAAAGGAAAGGAAAAAGGAAAGGAAAGGAGTTCCTGCCAGATCCTCGTGCAGATGCATTCGCTGCCCTGCAATATGAGCGCTCACGCACACGGCGCTGCCCTCCCGAGCCGCAGGTCACACACTGATTACACAGCTCTTCGGTCGGGTTTGAGGCCAAGATTTTAAAATGCAGCATCCCGAAAAGCCTTTGTTTGATTCCCCTTGGTGAGAGTGGTGACTTTCAGCCGGGAGCAAGGGGGTGGTGTCAGGATGGGGACGTGGCCAGAGGTATTTATTGCTCCTGAAAATCAGGGCATTTCCCAGGCGTGTGCACCCACTCAGCCCTTAGCCCTGCCCTGTCCTTGGGTGCCTCTGGAATCCAGCCTGGCTCTGTCCGGGCAGATTTGGCCCTCTCTTCTTGCACCAATATTCTCTGCTCTAAAGCAGAATCTTCAATTTTTTCTGCACTTTTCTTCGTCCTGTGCATCCAGCAAGCATTATAAGTTGTCTGATAAATTCTGACTGGTTATGTAACCAGCTGAACAGGGAGATAAAGTGTGGCACAAATATTTTCCAAAATATTTTGTAATTACCAGTAAATCTTGTTCATTACCTGCCTTAAGTTATCGTAACCAGTAGGCAAAGGCAGTGCTGAACTCTAGGAAACAGCAGTGCAAGCAAAACTCCATTTACACCGAATTTCTATTTGCAATACTCTAAGAACACTTCAAATTTCTCCCTTTTCTGTGTGAATGTCGTAGCACTGACAGTGTTTTTCATCCTAATTTTGCGAATTTCTTGGTGTGTTTGCAAATATATTTGTACAAAAATGCAAGAGGGAAAGCCGAGATGTGGTTGCACAAGAGCACTGAACAGTTTCAGTGAATATAAAACTTTTCAAGCCTTCTTGAAGTGAAGAAATTAAAACAGGCTGTGAATGGAGAATAATTGGCTGAATCCTAATTTAATTGTAAATTTTGAAACTGCATAATTTACTTGTCAAGAGATATAAAAATCCAGTAAATCATTTTTTCCCAACAGAGGAGTTTTCAGTTTTGTTCTTTTGGTAGGGTAGGAGGGACTTTTGATCTGTTTCCCCCAGCACAGTCCCTGTTTTCTAGCTGAGAAAAGAGAAAAAAAGGCTGGGGAACTGGAGGAGCTTTGCTGATCCTGGTCTGCCTGAAAAAGAACACCCAAAATGCACTTGCTGATCTCCTCACAGAAACATAAAGTGGGTGATGGAAGAAGCAAAGAGGGAGAGAAAGGACGGATTTGGAGCCCTGGGGCAGATTTGGAGCTGTGGGGCAGATTTGGAGCTGTGGGACAGAACTGGAGCCCTAGAACAGATCTGGAGTCCTGGGGCGGATTTGGAGCCCTGGGACAGATCTGGAGCCTGGGGCAGATTTGGAGCCCTGGGGCAGATTTGGAGCTGTGGGACAGAACTGGAGCCCTAGAACAGATCTGGAGCCCTGGGGCGGATTTGGAGCTCTGGGGCAGATTTGGAGCCCTGGGGCAGATTTGGAGCTGTGGGACAGAACTGGAGCCCTAGAACAGATCTGGAGCCCTGGGGCGGATTTGGAGCTCTGGGGCAGATTTGGAGCCCTGGGGCAGATTTGGAGCTGTGGGACAGAACTGGAGCCCTAGAACAGATCTGGAGCCCTGGGGCGGATTTGGAGCTCTGGGGCAGATTTGGAGCCCTGGGGCAGATTTGGAGCTGTGGGACAGAACTGGAGCCCTAGAACAGATCTGGAGCCCTGGGGCGGATTTGGAGCTCTGGGGCAGATTTGGAGCCCTGGGGCAGATTTGGAGCTGTGGGACAGAACTGGAGCCCTAGAACAGATCTGGAGCCCTGGGGCGGATTTGGAGCTCTGGGGCAGATTTGGAGCCCTGGGGCAGATTTGGAGCTGTGGGACAGAACTGGAGCCCTAGAACAGATCTGGAGCCCTGGGGCGGATTTGGAGCTCTGGGGCAGATTTGGAGCCCTGGGGCAGATTTGGAGCTCTGGGGTGGATTTGGAGCCCTGGGACAGATTTGGAGCCCTGGGACAGATGTGGAGCCCTGGGACAGATGTCACCCGGCAGAAATGGTGTGGGGGGGATGTGCCACATGAGTGCTGCCCCATCCCGTTCCCAGGGGGGCACTGGGGATCCCAGCCCCGGCCCAGAGGAGGGAGGATGAGGGGTGGGAGGCACAGCAGGGCTTCCCTGCCCCTCCTTGCCCCGGGGCCTGGGCACAGCCCCTTTCCCCATTCCCTCTCCCAGGCTGCGCTTTCCTGCACGATCAGCAAACGCAGCAGAAAGGATGAATTGACTTAATGAGTTATTTTGATCTCTTCTGAAGTGATAAAAGGAAAGCTGTAAAAATCAGTGCATACAAGCTCCAACTTGAAGACATCTAATGGTATCTAATAGAGTAATTTGATTAATGTTCTGTGTTCCTGCTGTAGGTTTCTCTAATGCACCCTGCTGAGCTTTTGGAAGTGCTCACAATGTACACAGGAAATTAAGTGACAAAGAATATGCTGTGAACTGTTCATACCAGGCAAACTGGAGTGAAATACAGTATTTGTTGGGAGAATAATGAGCATCCACATGCGACCGCTGCACGCTGGCTAACAATTTAACCAGGCCTCAGAAAAGGAGATTAACTCTATTATGTGCCTCTCTGGTCTGTAAGTGCCAACTCATTAGGTAGCAAAGTAGGAGCCATCCAGCCAGCCTGAGACATCTAAAATCGATACAACTCTTTAAATGTGACTTAGAAACTCCTGGGCTGCGAACTCAAACCCCAGCATTGCTGCTTGCCTCTCTAAGTGATAACCCAGAGCTGGAACTTTGAAAAGAAGTCTGTCTGTGAGAGCAAAGAGCACCACACAGGCCTCATTATTGGAAAATAAAGGTTTTTCCTTTCTGGTCAAACTCGGATAAAAATCAATCTTCAGCAGGAGCAGTCCTGCAGCACTGAGGGACAGCTGTGAGGATCTAATAGAGCCTCTGGGCCGGGGGAAGGTGAGAAGATGTTCTCCTCCATCAAAAGGGAGATAAAACCTTTCCAGCTGCTGGTTTCAATCTGCCATTAATGCCATGGACTCAGTCCAAGACAAGCAGCAGGAGCCCGGGCACAGTCTGGATCTGGTGCTGCCTTGTACAAGCAATTCCGGCCAGTTAAAAAGGTGGAATTTTGAGGATTTCCTTCCTTTTAATGGCCCTTGTGCAAACACGTGAGCGGCTCCATCTGTTTCAGCACAGGACAGGTGATAGAGGCAGCAGGAATATTTCATGGTATCACAAGAGTTATGGGATGTTCCCTCCTGTCACCCTCGGGTGTCCCTGACTCAGAGTTCCCTGACCCTGTAATTTTGTGTCAGGTGTGAGCACGTGAGAGGCACTGCAGTGGCTCAAGCAACTCTTGTTTTTGGCAACAGAAAAAGATTGGAGCACACCCTGATCCTTCTTTATCCAGATTTGGGCCCGGCTGCTAAGCAGAATTGTGCTTTAAATCTGGATTTTTAGCAGGCTGATAGCAGAAGTCTTTAGGGGGTCTCTTGTTTTTAAAAAAAATCCTCTATTAAAGTGCTTCAGGTATGAAAATCAGAAAAGAATTCTGATTTCTACATTTTAATTGAAGCCCCACAGTCCATGTATTTCCATCCATCTTTGCTCATTTTTTTCTTGTTGTTGTTGCAACTCCCACGTTTCTTTTCCAAGTACTTTCAGATGACCCACAGCTTCTCTTGCTTCATCAAGAAGCCACTTATGCATCTCCTGAGCGTCACAGATCCTCACTGTGTTTGTTTATCAGTGTGGTTTTCAGTGCCTCTTGATCCTTTTCGCTGTCCAAATGTTTGTTTGGAATTATTCATAATATTAGGGAGCCAATCTGCTTTATTCCACTTCTAGGACATAAAATTGCTCTGGTCAAGACCCCTTCAAGACTGGGAGCTGCTGGACTGGGAGCTGCATTCGGGCTGGAGTTCACAGGGATGCACTGAAGTCTCCTTGCTGAGCTCCATTAGTCCTCCAGTTTAGGGAAACTGTTAAATTGGAATGAGAATTGTTATCAAATAAAAGAGACTACCAGCGATGAAACCCAGAAGGGTTTCTTTAAATGCAGTTCTGGCAAACTGATAATTCAAGCTTCTAATTGTTAGCAAAACAATGGGAAGTCTGTGAGCTGGATATTTGCCAGCAGGGGCCACTTCTGAAAACTCTTTGCTTTTCTCC
Organism: Pomatostomus ruficeps; assembly: GCA_013400735.1. NCBI lineage: Eukaryota > Metazoa > Chordata > Aves > Passeriformes > Timaliidae > Pomatostomus > Pomatostomus ruficeps. The sequence goes on from VYZT01047594.1 coordinate 39,981, forward strand.
CTTCATCTGCTGCGTTGGGATGAGGCAGAGAGTTATGTCAACACTTGGAGATAATCTTTTTGTGTGGGTTTACATAAGAGAATAAGGAAAAGGCTCCAAAAATTGTGCACTTCCCTAGGTGATGTACTGCAGAAAAGCAAAAATATGGAGAGTTAATCTCGGAGAATAATAAAACAAATAAAGGAAATAGACCTAAAATGAAGGGCACAGCACCTGGAGAGGCAGTGCCCACGCGGGGCAGGTTGTGCTGTGCTACCCCTGTGTGAGTGCACGGGTTTGGGGAGGGTTTCTCTGCAGGTTGTGCTGTGCCACGCCTGTGTGAGTGCACAGCTCTGGGGAGGGCTTCTCTGCAGGTTGTGCTGTGCCACCCCTGTACGAGTGCATGGGTTTGGGGAGGGTTTCTCTGCACGTTGTGCTGTGCCACCCCTGTGTGAGTGCACGGGTTTGGGGAGGGTTTCTCTGCAGGTTGTGCTGTGCCACCCCTGTGTGGGTGCACGGGTTTGGGGAGCGTTTCTCTGCAGGTTGTGCTGTGCCACGCCTGTGTGAGTGCACAGCTCTGGGGAGGGTTTCTCTGCACTTTGTGCTGTGCCACCCCTGTATGGGTGCACGGGTTTGGGGAGCATTTCTCTGCAGGCACCGGTCTCAGAAGGAGCAGATGGAACAAACATCATTAAGCCCGAGTTCCAAGGAGCACCAGGGTGGAGTTTAATCACTCCTGCATTTCTGATAAACGGGAGAGCAGTGAGCTGCGCTGGGGCTGGATCTGGATGCCACAGCGTGAGCAGAGAGAGGGAGAAGAGCCCCGTGCCCTGGGGCCGTGTCTGGCTGGGCAGGGCGGTGGTGCAGGTGCCATCCTGCTGCTCCAAGTGCCCCAGGAAGAGAATTTGGCACAAGAAGCGTTCCCTGGTGGCTCAGTGAGGCCCTGCTGGTGCCAGGGCAGCAGCAAGGACTGGGATGGTGCCCAGGAGAGCGGGGAGGGCACATCTGGGACACCAACGTCACCATCCGCGGTCCCAGCCATGAGCTCTGCCCCACACAGGTCCCTGCCATGCTCTGTGCTTGGATTCCTTTGCAATCACCTGTGGGTTTTCCCTGATTTCCTACTAAACCAGCTACTTTACCTCACTGTTTTCGCGCTGATGCCTCACTGTTGTTCTCTGTGGCTTTCCCCGTTTGCATGTCACAGTTCTGGCTCTGATTAGAGTTTGAACCCTGGCAGAGGTGCTTTGGGCAGGGTGTGTTTTACAGGGGCCAAGGAGTTTCAGAGCGCTGCAGACACCCAGACATCCTCTGCTGACTCCAGCCCGTGTCCTGCGTGGTTTGCCTTGCCTGAAAGCTGCAGAGAATCAGTGCTCTCTCTCCTCACTTTCCCTCCCTCGAAGCTCGAGCAGATGATGGTTAAATTACTGCAAACCTTTCCATGTGCTAGCCCAAGGCACAGGGCAGCAAATGAAAAGGCCAAGAAAGTATCTGTGAATAGATTTTCTTGTTTAAATTTTCAGCTGAGAGCTGCAGTGAATTTTTCAGACTATTTTTAATATTGTAGAGTTCTGTCACATTTTTGCTATCCTGACACTGGAAGTTGATGTATTTTATCGGCCTGACACAACAATAAATAATACAATTCAGTTTTATTTAATGATTTCTGGCTTCAGTGGTAGAGAGAAGCTTTGCCAATTTTAAATTAGGTCTTGGAGTAAATTTAAAATTAATGAAATTTAAAGCTGTGATTTGTTTAAGGATCCAGAACGTTCACTCTTTCATCTATTCATCAAGCTCTTTAATTACCTAGTATGCATGAAACCTGTATTATGTCTTATTATTGCGAGATTAATTTTATGGAAACCTTGGAGTGATACATCATTAGAGTGACTCTTGGATAATGTACAGTCCAACCTTTTCTGCTAATCCCACCACAGACGACGAGAGGGAAGCTGACAACTCTCCGGCAGTGTTTCATCGCTCCTGTTCCCCTGCAGAATTATCAGCGGCGTGCAGCTCGTTTGTCTCTGCCCCCATTTCCATTCCCCCCTCGCTGGTGAGCAGCTGTCAGTCATACCCTGGCTCTGGGATGGGCTGGGGTGCTGCAGCAGGTCCTGGGGGTTCTGTGCTGCTGCAGGGAACGGGCAGGGCTGGGGGGGCTCTGCCCCAGGGATTGGGAGCATGTCCTGCCCAGGGCTGAGGTGCTCCAGGGGCTGGGGCCGCCTGTCCCGTGGGAGAGGGGAATTCCCTGCACTCAGGAAGGGCTGCTGGCAGCTCCAGGAGCCACCAGGCTGCTCTGCAGGTGTGAGCTTGGAAATGGTTTTCTTGGAGTTCAGAAACTCCAC
>VYZT01047595.1:0-37821 GCA_013400735.1 Pomatostomus ruficeps
GGTCTGGTAAGTCCACACGTCTCAGGGAGCACAACTGGAACCCTCGGTGGCAGCAGCGGTGAGCTGGGTGCTGGCAGCGAGCTGCAGCGGGAAGCGGGCGGGGCGCTCTAGGTGGTGGCAGCGAGCCAGGCGGGCACTGGGAACGAGGCGGGGGCGGCATGAGCACCGCACGTGGCGATGGCAGCTGGGCTGGCGGTGGCAGCTGTGAGGCACCAACCATGCGGCCGCGCGGGAGGCACCAGCGGGAAACACAGCCGCGCTGCGCCACGCGGTGTAGAGCGGCAGGCAATCTGCCATGGCTCTGGCGGGCTCGCTGCAGGCGCCTAGCACACTGTCACAACTGTGGAAGGCGGCGCCGGGTGGCGTGGAGTGGCACTCGCAGTGCTGGGCGCCAGTGGGTGCAGGCATGATTCCCCGCTTCAGAAAGGCAAGGTGTCTCCCCTCGGTCACTGGCAGCAGCGTGGGGCTGCTGTGTCCATGCCGGCTGGCCGCAGCGCTTGCATGTGTCCGGTGTCTTTGTCTGCTGCGGCATGGGGGGGGCGCACACGTGGTCGGTAGGTTCTGCTCATGGCTTTATTCTCCAGTTGTGATCTGGGGTTCTGTTCTGCGCGTGTTTCTTCGAGGGTCCCTGTTTGGGTACCAGCTATTCCTTTCTGGGGTCCGCAAAACTGCCCGGGATTCTGCAGGACAATCTTTATCCAGCGCCTTGGTCAAATAAGCATCTTGGCACTTGGAGACGCACTATCTGTTTTGCTTATCTATATACCTAGGTTTTGCCTCCACAGTGTGAGGCAGAGCACCCGATGTTAAATGAAGTAGGTAGAAGCAGAGAAGAGAGAACGGACTTCTGATAGCAGTACCCAGACTTTTATTGTTTCTTCAGGATACGGGCTATCAGAGAGACCCCGAGGGGGTGGTTACACAGGGTTTTATAGGGAAGGGAAGGGGGTGGTCAGAAGATAGGGTCCAGGATTCTTATCAAATGACAGATTGACATGGGATGACAGTTTTCCAATGAGTTCTAGGCAAGGGCAGAACATATTTGCATTAACCTGTGAATGTTACAGAACAGCAGAAGTTTCTGGCAATTGCTGAACAGTAATACAGTGTGATGAATATTAAAATAACAGAGGTGGAACAAAATTTATGATTGACGAGGTTAAAACGTGGGAGAGAGGGAATTCCCCTCAAGCATGCTGCCTCCATCTTCCTAAGGTTCGCTATCCTAGGAAGGAAAATCTGCCCAAGTTATTTCTCCAGCTCTCATGGAGGCAGCTGGTTGGGTCATTGCCACATAGAGTGTCACACATCACTGCCACTAAAACTACCCAGATGCCTGGAGCCGACCAACAAGCCAACACAAGTCCCTGCCAAGTGACCTGCCAGAAAGTTACACAGCTTCCTGGTAGCTCCAGGCATGAATAAAGAAAATCTTTAGTTTCTTGGTAATTCTCAGGGCATGAAAAAGCAATAAGCTTCAGTACTTGAACACTTCTGATTTGGCTGAGTAGAGGACAAACAGTGACCAAGAACCAGGTTTTCAGGCAGCCAAAATATTTCTGGCTGTCCATACAGCCGTACAGCTGGCTCCTGATTTTGTATTCTTTGGAGGCTTGTTCTTCATTTGCAAAAAAATCTCACTTGTAACCACTTTATATATACCTATGGGGTTTTTTTTATTTTCATATATCCTTAAGATAAAATAAAAAAATGAAATTCCTTCAGGTACTGACTGGACAAACATCAAAATATGAATTCACTACAAAGATACACCAAATGAAAGAGCACAGTGCACTAGGGAGTGGCTCTCCAGACACAGCACGTGCTCTCTGCAGATACCAGATATTTATTCCCGCATCTAGAAATGCTCTGCAACATTGCTTCCTGTGTCTTTGTAAGAATACACAGTTTGGTAATAGTGTGACTGCACCAAGTTTCTTCTGCAGGTTTTCAAGCTCCGGTTTCATTCTTTCCACGAATTTTTCACCTTCCCAAAGCTGAAAAGCAGTCAGGAATCAGCCAAGATTCTCCTCCTCCAATCTGTGACAAGTGGACAACCAAGCTGAACTTAGATGTTTAATAGCTGATGGCTTCCCTTCTACAAAAAGCAACATTAGTGCACAAATCCTGCTTTTCAAAGATGATGGACATGTTGTCTCAGGACTGACTGCCTCCCTGCCACCTTGTACTCAGTGCCTATCACAGAGCAAGCCATGCACAGCTGGGGAGTTCTGGGGCCCAGAGCTCAGCTAATCCTGCCCACTGAGACACCACAGACACTAAAGGCTGGAGCCACTTGGCTCTGCAAAAACCAACCCTACTCCAGCACTGATCTGTACATCAGTCCAGAGCTGCACAAAGTAGCCACTGCATCAGCTCATCTGTTTAGCAAAGGTGTTGATTATGTCCTTATCCACTTGTTTGGGCAGCCAGGAGTTGAGTAATCCATCACCTTATCCACTACCAAAAAGCAGCCCAATAAATACAACAGGTTGCAATTTAACGGATTTCATTTTTCCTCTCTCCCTGAGCTCAGTGGCGTGGTCACACTTTCATTGTTTACTTTGTGACCTTCTTTCTCTTCCAAACCCAGTGAAGGTCCATCTAAAACTCACAAACTAACAGGACCAAGGCACAAGCTCCAGTCTGATCCCACCATCATCAGTACTGTTGAACAGCCAGCATGTTCCCTGACAATTTATTCACAGGCCAGTGATACTCTCCCAGGATGGTTCAGGAGGCTGGCTTGATGAATAACAGCTCCCAAAAGACAACATGGACAAAAACACCCTGCTTGGGGCCTGAGGGAGGAAGGGAGGCAGAGGAAAGCCAAATGGACATAAGCTGTGCCATGTCATTTGTTCTCAAGATGAGCAGAGCAGTCTCTCACGAATATTAAGACATTGTCTTTTCACCTCCAGCAATAAGCCCCATGTTTGGGCAATCGTGCCTCTCTTGTTATGGAGCTGCTCACAAGAATGCCTCCTATAACCTCTTCTGTGAGGAGTTGAGGTCACCCAGGAGCCTGGAGCACTTAAAGACCATTACACTTCTTCTGCCAGTGCAGCAGCTTCTACTCCTCCCAGGGGTTTCAGCTGCCACCACACTGCTTCATATCCTGGCCATTTGAGATTACCCCATCACAGGAGTCCAGGCTACAGCCCCCCAGGACTTGTGCCATGGTGTCTCAGAGCAGGAGAGATGGCTCTTTGGGACAGCCTCAGAAATCCCCTGGCACATGAAAAGAAAGATGTCAATCTATGAGGCACTTCAGCAATTGTTCCCTAAATGGAATGGGAACTCAGAGGCAAGAATAGTCTCTGTGAAACCTGGGGACAGAGTATCCTCTGCCAAAGGAGTCTCAATCACAGAACAGTGTTCCAGGGAAAGCAAATAAGTCCAGAATGCCTGTATCTGTTTTCCAGAACTCCTTCTTACTGAGAAAAGCCAGCCGTGATAAAAGAAGTTGATACACTTATTTCTAACTGGGAAAACCCAACCAAACCAAAACAAGCCACTCTGACAGATCTGCACCTAGAAAAGTAAATAAAATGTGTGTTAAAACATAGAAGAGGCCTCCTCAATGAGCTACTCTCAAGGCAGCACTTCTCATGTTTTCCAAACAATCTGGGAACTGCAAATCGGTGCAGATTTCTCAGCTCAGTAATTGTGGTGTTGCCTCAGCATTTTTCTATCAGGATACTTCAAAGCCCTTTAGATTCTCTCCCCAAACGCAGCCATCCATCCTCCTCCAAGAAATCCCAGACCTTACTGATTATTACCTATAAAATTATCGATGTTGGAAATGCTGATACGGGAAGATGAGGCTATTTAGGAATGTTTTACCAGATGCTTGGTCGAGCGATATTGCATCACTTCATGCAGCACATCACAAAACCTCTTTCTTCCCTGCTGTGTAAAATTGTTACTTTCCCTGAGGGAGAAAGATGGTTCTGCACAAATCTGGCCTGAGAGGAAAGTGGGGGAAAAGTGTGGGAATAGCAGACAACATCAAGGATTCCCATTTTCCCGTTCTCTGCTTCTTGTGAGCAATCTTGCATGGCTTTTAACCACTGCCACTCCTTTTCTGAAGTGCTCTTTCAGTGGCCACATCCTGTGCTGTCTCTGGTTTGGTGACAACACTCCTAAATACTGAGAGCATTGTCAGAAAAATCAGTCTTGGGTTCCTCTTGTGCTGAAAGAACCAATTTATTGCTCTCCTTCAACAGGCACAGGATAATTACGCAAGCCCCTATGCCATGTCACATGGGTATCACATGCAAAAACCATATATCCTACTAACGTGCACTGCTTAGGTATCTCTGTTTCTCACACACAAAAAGATGAAACTGATCGCCCCCAACTAGGAAAAAGATTGCTTATTATTTTGATAGCTATTTTTTCATATCCCAGTTGAACATGAGATGTTTTTAAGGCAAATAAATTTCACTTTTCTCACCAAGAAGCCAAACAGAACTGCGAGTTTCAGAGCAAAACAAATGAATTTATAGCTACTTCAACTTGTTTCAATCAAGTTTAAATATCTCTTCCTTTTCCACCATTTCAGGGAAAACAAACATCAGCAAACAAACACAACCCTGTCTGACATCACTTACTGGTCAGATTTTATCCCCAGGTTTCTGTATGAGCTCATACAGGAGTCTTTGCACAGTGCAAGCCCATTTTGACATCATATGTCAACCACCAAATCAGAGAGATAAAAAACATTAACCCACAAATGAAACATTTCAGTACAGGTAGCAACTTGGGGGATAGTTTTCTGTTAGGTGTCCTATGGTCATACTCCATCTTTTCCTCCCCTTAGCATTAAAAACAAGAAGCTCCAGCATGCAAAGGACCCAGTGAGAATGCAGGGCCAGGATATTTATGGAGCAGGGCATCCCACAATGTATGAGCACCAAGAGTGAATTCAAATTAAATTAAATGGGAAGCCAAGTGGGAAAAGTTCTATGTTAGGCCACTGGCAGTACTTCAGTCCTCAGAGAACTCCCCAGCCTCCTCCCCACTCCTTGCAGCTTTAATCATGAGCTTGTGGCCACCTGGAGAGCCAGCAGGGCTCCCTGGGTGGCTGTGGGGGGAAGCCAGGGCACCACTTCCCTGCCTTTGTGGCTGCAGGTGACTCATGCACACACCTGCTTCCTCTGCAGCCTCTCATCTCTCTGGACAGGGGTGGGTAGAAATCAGACAGCATTTTACCAGGAAACCCACGTGTCCAGAAAAACAATTAAGGAGATTTGATTGACCAAATCCTTCACCCTTCCAGAAAGCAAAACTGGGTACAAATTCTTTCCTAAGCTTTCCTCTGATAAATCCTCAGGACACCACATGCCTGATGCATCCCTGTGAGAGGATTTGCCTTTATGCAGCCACACAGAAGTGCAGCATGAAGGAGCAGGGCTGCCTGCTTCTCTCACAGGGCTCATGGCACACTTTGGAAAGGGAAGCCCCTTGGAAGGCACCTTCCCTGCCCCACAGCACTGTTGGGCTTGTGAGCTCTTGTGCACACATGGATATTTGGTCTTCTAGTATAAAATGCACCCTTCTAATCTGCTTGGGCCAACAGTGTCCTCCTGCCTGCTCCATTTGCTGTGATTTACTTTACAGAAGATTTCAGAATCCAGCCAACACACATCACAAAATTGGTGGGAAGAATCACAATTCATGGATTTTTTTCAATTAATCAAGTTCTTAATTTTACCCAGGAGGTCATGCCTTGAGATTCTTTCAGACCATCACAAAAGAGAACAAGCTAGCTGGGAGCAATAAGCACCATCTGAGAATCCTCCCATAACTCAGGCTGTTTACTTTTCAGTTTCACTCACCATCATCCAAGAACATGTCTCTTTTCCCTCAAATCCTTCCAACTGTTTCTTCCTCTGAAGCTGACTTCCAGGGAAAGCTCTGGAGATCTTTGCCTACAGAGCAGATTCAAGTCCTGATTTCTCTTTTCTCTGTGGAGAATGTATAGAGCAGGCTGAGGTCCTTCTTCCCCACAGCTTGCTTTATGAAGGGATATGTGCCTGTGATTCTTTCTACCTTGGCAATATTGTTTAAGCAGCCTTTTCCTAAAGCCTCAGGATTTAGAGCTGGGATCTTGAAGCAGCACAACTACTTAATTCCAGGATGGGAGAGCACATCCCAGGAACCCAGTGCCAACACTGGCACCATATGGCTGCATGTCACAGCCTTCTGGGGTGAGAAGTCCCCCAGCATCCATGCGTCCAGCCAGCTAGGAACCACTGCCGTTCCAGAAGTTTCTGAGATACCATGGTGGGTCCTGGGAGGACAAAAACAGGAGTTTCAACAATCTACAGCATTTTCCAGTCTATGACATTTGTACACGGAGGGACCTTACCCACACAGATGGCCCCAAGCTGTAACTATATCAAGTCACTCACATGACCCAGACTCTGCAGGATCTCAGCCTTAGGGGCTACCAAGAGTCCAGCAGTCCTGGGAGACTGACAGAAAGACTCTCACAGCACGCACTCAGGATTCAAACACTACTTACTGGAACAAAGCACAGATTAAGTGATACCAGCCCAGATGACACAGAAATATTTTTTCTGTTGCCAGAACACCATCATGCGATTTGCATGTGGCATCTCTTCCTGCAGAGACTATGGAGAAGTGTATCCACTATCTGCTGTCTGCCTCGGAATTCCCCCAGGAAAGCTGGCCTGGCTGGCAGTGTAGGGTGCCTAACTTCCAGACTATTAAATTACACTGCAATCAATGCAATTCAAGAATGTACTTAATTTTAAGTAAACACCTACAGATTGTAATGAACTAGGATGCTGCATTGCTCAGTGCACTTCTTTGGCTAATTTGTTTACCAAGGCAGTATCTCAGGGGGACAGAAATTAAAGAAATCTTCTAAAAGCTGCGAGGATACCTTAAATAAATGGAAGATTGTTGCATTTACAATAAAATGACCACCTTTTTAAGACCCATTTTTAAGGCCCTCCCAGAGATAATGCACTCAATTTGACTCTTTTATAAACATCTAACCTGGATAAATTAAAAGGAACATATAAACCAAGATCTTCTATCACTTGCCAATACAAGATGCATTATTGCCCCAGGCCTCAAAGAAAACTGCAGCTTTGCATTCCTGCTTTTAGTTAAGCTAATGAGGAGAAGAAGGAAGAGAATTTTTGAGGTGGGCTCTTCTTCCTTTCATCTGAAAAGTGGTTACTGAGCTGTGCAAAGCCTGTGTGCATAGCTCTGCGAGCCCAGTACCTCAGCGCCTGAGTTCCTAGAGGCTGCACCGCTGAAAGGAGAGGTGAGTTCTCCCTATGTCCTCTCTAGAAGCTGGTTAAACACTCAGCTAGCAGAGGGCCCTCTGAAAATGGGAAATGGCTTTGTGTTGGGTAGAGTTTGCAAACGCTTCTCAGTTACCTGTTTTATTCTCCTCTTGTTTCCTTGCAAACAGTGAAGCTCCTCGGGAAGACTCAGACTCGCAGACACTTTGTGCTCGTGACTGATGGTTTGGCTGCCCATTCTTCCCACCAGCCACATGCCAGTATGCATTCAGTGACTTCATGGTGTGGCTGCTTTGGGGGAGCTGGATGGGGAAGCAGGCTGCAGCTGCTTCTGGAGGATATAAATATTTTTTGCAGTCAGGGGGCTCCAGCAGTCCAACAGGGTCAGGGACACCTGGGGTCTATTCCTGGCTCTTCTGCAGACCTGCTGCATTGTTTTGCTCCTCTCAGGAGCTCTACATGAAGACCTTTTCCTGCCAAATTTGTTTTCTTAGGTGTGCGGCTTCCACCTGAAATTCTGAGCCACAGTAAGGAATTTGGGGTGATGGGACTGGCCTGTTAATGCAAGCCCAGGCATTCATTTGATAACAAATCCCACAGAAGCCATTGCACTGGTGACCACGAATGGCTCACAGGCCAGCCTTACTCTCACCATTTACCAGTTAGCCATCTGCTCCCTTTAGATATTATCTTATGGCTTTCCTTTGTTTTCACCAAGGCCTAAACAGGAATGAAATTGTGGCTCGTGTAGCTAGCCCTTTTAAATAAATAGTTCTGCCATCACTCTAATAAGTTTGACAAGTTGGTCACAGGCCCCAGGCAGGAAGCTAATAAACTTCAAGTTGCTTTTCTATTGTTTTCCTAAAACAATTTGACTTCCTTTCTGATAGCCTCAAATTCCTTCAATAAAAATAGAGTAGCTGGGAGCCAGAGGAAGAGCTGAACCTGAGCCAAGTTGTGCTTACAATGCTGCCTGCGTAAGATCACATTTTATCCTGATCCACGAAGACCCTTTAAAAGAATAGCAGGCAGACAGCTGCCAGTGCATGTCAGGAGCAGCTCAGGAGCGAGTCTCCCCCAGCACTGGTCCTCCAGGCTAGAGGGGATCTCCAGCAAGTGAGACAGTGTCAGACCACAGGCTGAGTTCCTGGGAGCTGACTGGGGTTTGCTTGGAGTGTCCTCCCGCAGACACTTCAGGATCTCTTCTGGGAGCTGGACACTGGCAGAGAGGTGGGCTCCAGCAAGACCAAAAGCTAAAGCTCACCCACGCTTCAGTCAACTTTGCTTGTTCCTCTCTCTACCTGTGCAGGCTCAGCAAAAAGAGGTAAAGGTCTGTTCTTTCTTTTCTTCTTTCGGAAACATATATATGTATATATGCATACACACTTATATCTGTCAAGCAGCAATTCATTTAGCTGGAAGCGTGCAGGACAAGAGGAATGTCTGGTGACTAGGCAGATGAGGACTCCTTGCTTTACAATGACTTGCTGATGCTTTGGACAAATCCTTTATGCTCTCCAAGGTCTGGTTCCTCCACCTGTAAAGCAAGAAGGGTGTTTATAGGAGCTGCAATTACATTATCATCTGCAAAGCACTTCTCAACTACTCAGAGATGCTGCAGAGTTGAGAAGTGGAAGCAGGAGGGGTGAGAGGGCCATGCTTTGTTTCCATAAAGCTGACAACTGAGCATTTACTTTGGGATAGATAGCAATTTCTCCTCAGTGAGATGGAAACCTCTTCCAGTTTTTCTTGCTGAAAACTTTAGTGGCAAATGAGTCTGACACACAGTGATATTTCACACCTTGCTGTTTCTTGTTTCCTCTTTTCTCACTCTGTGCTAGTATGGTGCTCTGGGCTGGGAAGGGGAAAACATCCATCTATATGGAATAATTTGGGATTTTTTAGTAAATAGGGAACTGTGACTATAAAACTGTTCTCATTTGGGGTCCTTTGCTATTCCTCTTCCCTTAGGCCCAGCCTGTCCTTGGGAATTTGCCTCCTGCTGGAGGATGCCTTCAAACCATCTCCAGAAATCTAATGCATAACAGTGACCTTCCCTCTCTGTCCTTCTCTTTCAATCATATCCATGCATGGGCATTTGAGATAAAATGTTTCACCAGGAAGGTACCATTCTTTGGTGCTTTAGAGCAGGTACTAGAGCTGCCTGTCCAGCATGGAACATTACAAAGAACCAGAATAAGTGCAGTGTTATGGCCAGGCAGCAGAGATGAACTCAACCACTGTTGGGTGGTGTTTTTTTCTAAAATTTCCCAATGCAGTAAACCTGACATCCTCCCCAAGGACAAAGTCCTCAGTAATGGTAGGAATGTACAAGACTTTTTCCCTTCAGACAATGCCTTCAAGTCTTCATGTCTCAGGAGAGCGTCTGCCTGCATTTGAAACAGTCTTCCAGCCAAGCCAGATGCTCTGGGAACATCTCTTTTAGGTGAAGAAGCTCTTTCATATGTGAACTCTCATCTACACTACTGCATATTTGCAGACCTTCTCCATGCATTGTCTTGGCTTGCTCTTTCATTTGTTTAAATCCTAGGCACAGAATGAATCCTCCATTAAATATCCTTGGGATCAGTGCTGAAAAACTCACCGTGCAAACTCTGCTCCAGGTTTACCTGGCTTTTATACTGGCTTTTGTGGGGTGTGGATCTGATAAGGCAATAAGGCAAGTACAGGAAATAGAATGAAAAAGGGACCTCTTGGCTTATCAGGTTCAATCCATTTGAATAACAGGCAAGTACAAAACAAATGGCCTTTTCTAAACTTACTAAACTCTGTCCTAAATCGCATTAGGTTTCCACCCAAACTTGTGCTGCTAAAATGCTGTTCCAGCACCTCCTTCCCTGCTCTGTTGCTTAGAAACCTTCTGATTTCCAGCCTAAATTCATTCATGGCCAATTTATATCTATTTATTCTTGTGACACATTGTCCTTTAGCTTATGTAGCTCTGCTCTCTCCCGAGCACTTACTTTCCCAACCCCCAATTCCTAAAAGTATTTATAGGCAGCAAATCTCTCCTCTCTTAACCTTTGTTCTGCCAGACTAAGTAACTAAGCTCCCTTCTAGTATTCACCCTGCAGGCACATCACACCGTGGTTTAATTACTTTGTGTAGCTGCACTAGCATGAAGTTCAGTGCAAAATAATTAATGCTGAAAAGCTCAAGCTGGTGCCACATCTATTTTCAAATCAGCTCAGATATCTCTGTGCAGCCACTGCTGTGACTGATAAGTAAACACGCTGTTGGCTGAGAGACACCCTCCATCCCTCTGATCACCCCACCACCTTCCTCTGCACCTGCTCCAGGCTGAAAATCCTCCTTGATTGTGGGTAAGCAGCACTGCAGACACTATTTTGGAGAAGCCTCATCCTCTTGGATGACATTCATCTCACTCACTGGAACTGGAAATACTGCTACATTCTCAAAGTTCGCTTGCCTTTTTTCACCCCTACATAACATTGCTGGTTCCTCCCCCTCTGAACCATGAACTTTCCCCATCTTTCTCCATCTCTGTCTCCTGGGATATGGAGATTCCTGTTACCCTTCAAACAACAAGTTCCTGGTGTGTGACTTTGCTCTCTCCCACTTAACCTCACCTTGATCACTCCAGTCACAATGAGCCTTCAGCTCTTGTAGAGTTGGAATCCACCTCTGCCCTCATGATACCTCCCAGCTTCATTTCATCAGGAGATTTCATTAGTATTTCCACTTTCCGTGCCAAGGTAATTAACAGAAATATAAAAAAAAGATCAGTCCTAAGAGCAATCTTTAAGCAGCCTCACAGATAATTTCCCTTCAACCTATTAAGGAATTGGTGTATCAGTTCTGTCAGTCTCTTACTCACTTGAGGATTTGTTTAATAATCCCTGTCTTCTTCAGCTGAGTCTTCTACACTAATTTGTTTCTTCTGGGACACCATATCATATGGTTTACTGAACTCCAGGTAGGTAAGGTCTGCTCTGTTCCTTTTACCTACAGGGTCAGGAATTCTAATCCAAGAAAGCTCTTAACTTTTGATCAAAAGATAGTACATGTTATTTTCCCTGTCCCTCCTGGCTTTATTTCTGCTTTCCTTCAAAATCCATGGCACAACATCACAAACTGCTGTGATCAGCAAGCTGCACATGGCAAGCTGTCAGCTGTTCTCCTCATTCCCACTGTCTAGGGGAGCATTCTCTTCCACTTGCCCTCCTCACACGAGTCAGACAAGTTTTGCATAACAGACTCTTGGGGAGGGAAGTCAACATTCTTCTTCCCTGCTTAAGAGTGGGCAACCCAGATATTCTTTCTAGCTGAGGAGCTGGAGAAGCTCAGGACACCTCTGTTTTCCCTTGAAGAGTGTGCAGTAGAGAAGGGATGACACACTGAGTGGCTGGCTGAAGGGTCCATACATCTCTACTCACCCTCTTGCCTCCCTGTCTGCCTTCTACCATTTCCTTTCTGTGCATCAAAATCCAAGGAGTTACGATCAGCACCAAAACAAAAAGAAATCCTAACAGGTACCTCCTGTGCATCATGCATGTGCTGGACAGAAACCTTCTCCCCTCCTTCATACATTCAGCAGAATCAGACTGGATCTGTTGGATTGCTGGATTCAGGATTGCTGCTGTATGCCGCTCAGGAACAACATTGGGACAGGAAACACAAAGGAGTGAGCAGGGATAATCAGACCTGATCACCCTCGGTATAGAGCAAAGTGTCAGCCACGCAGGGAGGTGAGTGCATTTCAGACAGCTCTCTCACAGGACCTGTCTCTCTGCAGCATGTGTAAAACACTAGACAAGCCTTATCCCTAGCCTCTCCCAAAGCCATCTGTGAGCTAGACCTGTATTATTAACACCTTTTTTTTGGACACTTCTATGATGAAGTCCTTGACAATCTCACTGGCATAAAATCAACATGACTTCACATAATAATGCTTCATGGAAATTACTCCAGAAAGAAAAGAACTGGAATAATAGTCTTCTTCCCAGGAATTTCCATTGCAGAGACACAACTGCCACACAGGAGAGGGAGAAACAACTCCAGAAACATTTCTATTTTCTTAAAGGCCACAGAAAGGTTTTCAATAAAGTTAGAAATGAAGAAGCAAATGACTATAGGAGGTTACTGAGCTGCTGTGGGAATTCACTGTGCACTCTGTGTCCTACATCCTGCACTAACCATCAGTGAGGACAAAACCATCTTGGAAAGAGTTGCACTCCTAACTTCAGAGTGAGAGTGTTCACATAGGATATGCTTCCAGAGGTAACCTCTGCACAGAACTGTCTGTTTGTAGACTGGCTTTCGAACTTGTGACTGAAGGGGGTATTAAATTAGTGGGAGGAAAATTATTAGAAGAGTTGCCAGCACTGTGTTTTAGTCCCTGGACTGCTTTTGTTTCCTGGTCTGCACTCGCTGCTGCATAGGGACCACCAGGCACTTTTCAGGGTGGGAGGTATCCAGCCTGGGAAGGATTGCTGGAGGGAAAACCACCAAGCTGGTGTGCAGCAAGTCAGTTCTCAGGTCAGCAGAGTCTTCTGTGCAAATCTCGCTCTCCTGACACTGGTTCTTTGAGACCTTTATCAAAGCCAAAAGGCATCTCTGATTCTGCCTATTCGCTGGGCGATTCCTGGTGTGCAGGAATCAGAGGCTGAGCTTGACACATACATGAAATACAAGACTTTCAGACACTTGATATGTCAAAAATATTTTTAAGAGAGGCCCATATGCTCATGCATCTGACTGTGTGTGTGTGGAGAGGTGGTGATAGGGTGCTGTGACAAAAAACACCTCTCTTGACAGGCAGATTATTCTCTATTTATCAATAAGGGACCATGTAAAAATTTCCTGGGAAGCATTTGATGCCCTTTAGGACAAGGCTGCAGCTGTGCTGGGCCTGTGGTCCAAGCCAGCAGAGCAAGTTCTGTGAGATTTGAAGAGGTGGAAGACCCTGCTCCACATGAACTCTGCTTTGCCAGATTAAGCTTGAACGAGTCAGAAATATGTCCTTTGTTGGCTGAATTGTCCTTTGTCTTGCATGGGAAAAGCTTTCCAGGGTCTGGCTGGTGTAACTGTGGGGCAAGCCTGTCCCTTTTCATTTGGGGAAGGCTTAGAGCACAGAATGTTATCTGTGAGAAGATGTGCAAACGAAGAGTGGCAGCAGCGACTGGAAGGGACTGTGCGAAGCCGGCAGCGAATGCATCCTGTCGGCATGGGGAGGGTGGCCCAGGGAGAGGCTGAGAATGGAGAGGGAGGAATGAGATCCATGGTCTTTAAAGGAAAAACAACAGGAAACCAGGTTTGAAAATAGAAAGATTAGGCTGGAGGGGGTGGGAGAGACGAGAAAAGTAGGTGAAGAAAGAAGAGGGGGAAAGGCAGAGACCAGTGGGGAAGATAGAAAGTGACACAGAAAGGGGGTGGAGAAAAAGAGAGGAAGAGAGTGAGAGAGAGAGAGAACCATATTAAAGGAATAAAACGAAGCAACTGAGGAGAACAAGGAGTACAACTTAACTACAAAAAGGATAAGTGCTAAAGCAAGGAAACGAGACTGAAGACAAGATACTGGAAATCAGGTAAGCAACCATGAGGGAAATAATAGAACTGCAGAAGTGCCGATGGTAGATCAAGTTATTAAACTCAAGGGGAAAGCAGCATGAAGGGAAAAAAATGATTTGGAGAGGCTGGAAAAGAAGGATAGTCAAAAATAACTTCAGAAATTTACTTTTTCTTTCATTTGCTCTTCAAAATATTCCCACTAGTAATATGGTGGGCTTTGGGACATTTTAAAAATTAACCAGTTTTGCCATAGGCAGTTACAGAAATAACAAATAACTTTCCTGCGATGAACATAGATACCAATAGATCCCAATGTATAGGAAAGCAGGATAAGAGCCCCAAAACATCCTCCCTCAGACAGAATAAAGTGAAAATTGCCATTTCTGTCAGATCCCATTTCAGCAAGCTGTCAGGCTGCTCCGGGGACAGTGGTGAAGGGAACTCTTACCTAGGAGAGGTTCTCGTGGTGTAAACACTTTACCAAGTGTCTGCATTAACCGCCTGTATTCTGAAGGGCACAGGATGCTTTCAAAATATTGCAGTTTCTTTTCCTTGAGAGTATTGTGTCCTGGCTGGTTTGTGGCATGGAGCCTGGGAATGTAGCTCCAGTGTAGAGAAGTGCCTTGCTGGTATCTCGCAGTCACACGTTCTGTGCGTGCCGCCAGGGAATGCCTTTCCCCTCCATCCCCACACTGCCCATGGCAGCCTCAGCAAGGAGGCACAGAGACCTGAAGGGAAAAATGTCCTCTCCCGCACCAGCAGCTGCTGCTTCTTTTTATTTGCCCTCCTAGCGTTCCCCCCTGTTTTTGTACTTGGAATAATTATGCAATTATATTTCCATAATTTAACACAGCCATCAAAGAATAGCCCACTTTGACACTACGGTACCCCTGGAATACACCCACCTGGAAAGAAGCAATCTCAATTAGTGTAAAGGTTGCTGACTAATGGCCACCTCAGATCTGTGGTGGCTCCTTTGATTTCTTAAAGGGTTGTTTGGCTGCCCATTTGTCACATCTAAGGAGCTTTGTGACATTCTGGTTTTAACACCTCAGGTAATCTGAGGCAGTGCCCTGAAGTACCATAAAAACCTTTAGAGCACCACAGAAGTGGCTTTTCTGGACAAACCTCAGCTAAAAAAGTCTGAATGAGCCTTAAGCATTGAACTCTTCCTCTGTGATGATAAACCCATCAAAATTCCTTGGTGAAGCAGTGTGTATGAGAGTTTTTCCCTACTGCTGCCTATGTGTTCCTCTCTTTAAAACTAAAGAACTTCATGTATGTAACATATGTGTGCATATGTGTGTGCAGCTAGGAGCAGCTTAAACAGTTATTCAGAAGCCTCACAGTATTCCGTATTTGTATCAGGAGCCAAAAAATTCTGCATTTGCAGCTGTTTTCAAAACCTACTCTGAGAAGAGCACACATTTCTAACTTTATTCCCCTTTTCCTTGGGAGCAGAGCAGTACTTTAGGACAATTCCTGAGGCTTCAGGGTTTAAAATACTCATCAGGCTCCGGTCGCTTGGGAACTATGTTAAGTATTCTTGTTACTATAAGTATTTGGGGTTGGGTTTTTTTTCCACTCAACAGTATATAATATCACCATATTTTTAGTATGATGGGCATTAAAAAATTTAAACTCTGTCAGAAAATACAGGACTTCATACCCTAGCCTCTCTTCTCTCTTTGACCTTCTGACAGATTTCACACATTCTGCACACATTTGCCCATTTCCTGACTTATCTCACAGCATTGAAAATAGACAAGGAGGAATGAGTTATTCAACACTACACTATGTCATTAGGGAGCACATTTTGGAGACTGCTCCACACTCTGGGTGCTGTTGTATGAGGCGTGAGGGTAGAGGCTTAAAATTAGAAATAATTCCCAGGAGACAACAGAGAGACTTCAATCTTTGGGCTAAGAATTCATAAAGAGAGAGGGAAAAAATCAATTTTATTGCTATTGATAAGCAACATAGAGGTCTCTGTGAACAATACTCAGCATGCTAGTTCTTCCCTGAAACAAAGAAATATTCATGCCACACAGCATGCAATGAGCAGAGAGATGCACGCTTTTAAGTCTCTAGTGTATCTTTGAAGAGAGGTCAGGGGGTTTTAATGTAAGAACTATGGGGTTTACACTTACACTTCTGCCTTTTTCCATTTTTTATGTCATTATGGACATGCTTTGAGAAAGGCTGAGAACTTCCATATGAAACTGCTCTCCCCCAGAAGCAGAAAAGCTGGCAGATGCCTTGGTCAGGGCACAGGGTCGCTCGGGAGTGAAGCAGTCTGGCAAAGGTGACCCCTGCAGAGCTCCAGGGTCTTCTGCTGCCCTCAGATGTCTGGTGAAGAAAGGACGGAATGGTGGGATGGGAGAAAAACTGTCTCCAGTTTGTAATCAGATAAAGCTATCCAAGATGACTGGGGTTAATTCTTGATTCTTACTCCAATTTCCTCTGTCAGGATGGGACAAATCACTTGAGCCGTATTTCCCCACAAATGCCCCTTTTCTGTCCTTTGGGTATTTGACTTCTACATGTGGTGCAACCGGTGGAAGTGATAAACTCTCCCACTCCAGCATAAACCAGACAGAGCTCTGCTTTGAGTACACATTATACAGTGCTAAGTACACTGGAAATAAAGCTCAAAGATTAGCAACATCACCAAAGAGCTTCCAGAATTAATGAACAGTTTTTATCTTAATCTCTCACAGCCTTAGTTCCTTGGCTGCACAGTTGATCTAATACCATCTCCTCACCTCTGGGTGGTAATGAAAGTAAGTAGATTTATAATTGTGAAGCAATCAGATACTGTTGTGATGAAAGCCATAGGAAAACCCATGAGGAAACTAATAATTCTGTCTTTAGAGCTGGACTTGAATAATGTACAGTAAATGAGGCACAGGCCACCCACTGAACAATGAGGAGAAAACAAAGCATTGAATAGCTGCTGTTCAAGAAAGCCCCTGCCAGGCTGGCACAGAACAAGGCAGGCATCCTGTGCAAAGAATGAGGTGACAATGTGAGGATGTGGTTAAGGACTCTAAGAGGCACAGGCACAAAGAGATTGAATTAAGATTACTGAGAACACTAACCCCAGCATTTCCTAACTCCCTGCTGCTGGGCTTTGCCAATTTAGTATTAGTTGGTTTCAAAGGGGGGGGGTGTATGTGTGTGCATGTATATATGTGGTACATACACTGAGTACAAAAAATAATCCACTCACAAACTATAGCCAGACTGAGGCAAGGATACAGCAATGAGGCTGGAGTGTGGAAAGAATCCTACAGATTTTTGGGAAGAAGGAAGAAATGAGATTTGACAAGGTAGTAATAAGAGAGAAATAGATAGTTGCTGAAAATTTCCCCTTTCTAAGGCTGAAAGCATTAGCAATTTGAGTGCTGTATGGAGTTAGCTGGTCAAAACTGCCAAAAAACTGAGGCAAGGCTCTCTGGGGGAGCTTCAGACTGTAGGGAAACCATGGGGAACTGATAGGAAAGGAGATGCTGGGGCAAGACGAAGGAAGAATGGGAAAAGTCTGAATGAGACTTCTTTCCTTCTCCTGCTACCTCTCCAGTCTGTTTTATTTCAAGACTGTAACAAGTTGCATCTCATGCAGGCTGTGAACCAGCCTAAAATCACATGGGCAGGTTTTACTGCTGCTGTATTGTGCCCAGTGTAAATCCTGCCATCACTGCACATCTCCTTACACCAGCCTTCCCCACTGACTGGGCAGTGCTTGAGATTAGCTTCTCTCAGCAGAGCTCAGGAACAGCTTCTACCACAGCAGCCCCAAATTTCTCAGCCTGTTTTTTTTTCCAGAGGTCCCTATGCCCTCTTCAGCTATCTCCTCACCTGTATTTCACCCACTTTAGACTGCCCAATTTAGCATCATCTGCAAATTCATACAGGTCAGCTTCTCTCTGCAAAGATAAAGATACTAGAAAGAGCATCAAGTTTCCAACATTTACATAAGAGTGAGAATTTATGGGGGTTTTTTTCTAGCAAAAAGTACAGTGACCCTTCATTTAGTTTATCCCAAGTTCAGTTTTGTCACATCTATTGGCATCTCTAGGGATCCAGATTTCTCAAAGGCAAAGACAGAGAATCCCAAGAGAATTAGAAGGTGCTGCCTGCATTTTAAGTGTAAGTCTGGATACCACTATCATGTAACTATTTGATGCCAGCTTTTCAAAGACAGTGGGATAAATTCATCCCTCAGCTTGACTCTTCTGTGTTCAAGGTCTCTTCTGTTCGTGGTCTCCTGAGACTAAATCATGCAGAGCTTGGCCCTAATATTTGGATATATGAAAGCACAGGGCGGGGAATAGCATTAGATGTTCTGGACAGACAACTAATAAAAATTCAACTGACTGGAAGTCTGCAGCTTCCACCATCACTTCAGATGAAAATATTCTACATATTACTATCATCTGTGTGTGTAACACATCCCTGCTGTACACACTTGAAGGTGCTGAGTGATTTCCCTCTGTCTGTGTCTCTGTGTGCGTCAGGGTTGTGTGCCTGTGTGTGTAGGAGGTGACGGGTCACTCAGCTCCCTTATCTTCTCACCTACTCTCTTTTTCATGAACTCTGAGATTTTCCACATTTGGAGAGGAGGGAGAGAGCACACCTCGTCAAGGAATAACAAGCTGTCTGCAACTATGAGTAGGGCCAGTGGTCTGTATACCAGTATGACCCTTCCAGAAATTGCCGTGAACTCGGGAGGAGCAGAAAGATAAGAAACATTGGATGTCTGTCTTCTAGGACAGGAGCTGTTAACACAGAGCTGTTCTTCTGTGAGATTTCAGCACTGGAGTCAAAGTCACTCTGATACTGGCTCAGCACAGGACTTTGAACCCAAGGAACTAGAATGGAACCTATGCAAACATGTAATTACTTTTCTTTAAAAGCATAAGCACAAAGCTATTTATTCCAGGCTCAAATGCAGATCACAGTTGCAAATTTGGATAAAGAAATGGACTGTTTCAGGCAGAGATTTACCATAAGCATAGGCATGCATATATGAAGCCAGAGAGATGGTGTTTGGACAAAATTCTTAATAGTTTGTTGCTTGTCTATTGTATATCCATAGGAAGGAGCCAATGTCAGTAAACTCTGACCAAAAAAGATATCTGCTGAGGTGGGCTTTAGCATCACAAATCCTCTGTAATCCAAAGCACTGCACCCACTCTGCAAAGTTCATTTCTAACTTTATCCATCATTTAATATTGTAAGCCACATTTCCCCACAAAAACAAAACAAAACAAAACAAAAAGCTTCTGGTTCTGCCAGGTGTACCTGCTATAGAAGGGCAGCAGGAGAAGGTTTTCTTTCAGATAACCAAGGCAGTGTTGTCCCAGGGCACAAGAGAGAAGGGCTGTGGTCTGTAGGAGCAGATGTGCTGTAGAAGCAGTGTTGTATTTCTGTCATGAGGTCTAAGAGGCAGTGCTGCACAGAGAAAAGGACATGATCTTGCAAGCCACAACCCCTGAGCTCTGTCCCCAGCCTGTCTCTAACACAGGGACCTCAAACAAGCAGTTTGTCCCTCCTGCACCCCAGTGATCACCACCTGCAAGACTGAGGTAACAACATCTGCACTGCATAGGATGCTGTGAGGCTGTGCGGCTGCTAACAAGGGGCTGAAGATCCTTAAGTAAAAAAGCATTAACCAACCTCCAGTGTAGAGCTGGAAGTGTTCTTCCCATGTGCCTGCAGGTGTGAGGGGACACTTTGGCAGTGTGGACTCCACTCCTGTCTGGCTTCAGACAAGTGTCAGCACAGGGCAGAGATCTCTGCCCACATACTCACCGTGATCACTATCTGCTGTGCCATGTGCCAGCCTGGACCTGGAATGAGATAACACAGCTGGAGGGAGGAAAGCCACGAGCAATTCCCAGGCACTGATCACGCCCCAGCTGGCCTGGATTCCCCGCTGCAATGTCACTGCTCATGTGCCCAGTACCCAGAGGGGACAGCTGCCTGCCCATTCAGTAGCTCAGGGGGATGCAGTTCTTGCATGGCCTCCACACACAGCCACGTGTCCAGCATGTCAGCTTCTTAAAACATCCCGGGCCCTCCACTTTGTTGGGAAATCTCATTAATTCCCAGAGACACATGTTTGTACCTGAATGAGCAAATCACACACAGAGATTGGGCAAAAATACAATGGCTTTGAACCCAATACTTTCCCCCTCCCTGGGAGCTGTGCTTGCTTTATACAAAGGAGCCTTCCTCAGAGAGCCTCTCCACGTGCCCCTGGGATCTGCCAAGGGGAAGAGGTGAGCCCAGCGAGGGAGAGCAGAAACAGAGTAATAATCAGACTCTCCACTTTATTTTAGAAACATCCTGCAGAGATGGAGACCTCCTGTCACCTTCCTTGTGGGAAAAGCTAGCTTGAAGTGTTGAGCTCAGCTATTTATATCACTGCTGATAGTCTCGCCCGTCTTCTGAAGAGGGGAAAACTTTCTTCCTAACAACCCCCCGGGAAATAAAGTCATATAAAGATGATTGCACAGGAACGGCCCTCCTGGCTCTCTGGTGTGGGTTTCCTAGCTGTTCATCACAGCCCTGGCTAGTTCCAACCAGAATGAGCATGCTGGCTGGAGCAAGCAGTGGTGATGTGAAATGCTCGCCTGTCCTTCAGAGCACGTGGCATCACCAAGAGGATGGGAAAAACTGCTCAGAGGGCAACAGACACTTCCCCTCCCGCAGATAAAGGCAGTGCAAAAAAGGAATGGCAGAGAGCAGCCCATGGCTGGCAAGCCAGCCTGGCGTACCAGCAGGTGCCGTCCCTGCTGGGGTATTTTTATCATGGAATTTGGCAGTCACAAGGCAGCCCGGAGCTGAGCAGGCTCCGTGCTTGGCTTGTGGGGTGATGCTTGGTTTTCTTCAGCTTTAGTGGTGTTCCAGGTGATGATTAAGCCGGGCTGGCCAGGTCACTGGGTGTGTGCCAAGCTGCACTGGCCTGTGTCACACACACGTCTCCCAGTGCCAGGATCCCAGGACGGCACCCAGCTCCTGTGGGGATCCAAGAAAAAACATGGCAGGGCAGCAGCACAGCCCACGACTGCTCATGAATATGCATGACCCTGCTGCCAAGACTGTCTTCCATCAGGTGCTGAGACCCCACAAAGATACCCAGAGGTGTTTTTTGCCCAGTCACACCAGAGTGAGACAAGATTTGTCCAACTGAGCCCAAACTACAAATATAAAAGGCTGCAGATGCTCAGACACTGAGAGGTCAAAGCATGTGAGGGCAACAGTAGTCTGGGAATGAGGAAAGGGAACTATATGGAAAATTCCCAAGAATAGTAAAGCTATGAGGAGAAAGGCTAGGTCAGGGGCAGCTCTACATAGCCAGGAAAAGCTGTCAGGAGGTGGCTATCCTTCTTTTCTTGCTGGCAGCAGAGAACTAGATGCGCTAGAAGACTCTTGGTCTGGAACCGCAAAAATAGCTCGCTACTAAGTATCAAATGTCTAAGCCAAAAATGCTGCTCTAGGAGGGAAACTCCTTCTCTTGGTTTCCAAAATCTGTTCCCCTGTGGCCACCTACACCCTCACAGCAGCCACCTCAGCTCTCTACGGGGCTGTAGCAGGATGATCAGGAGGCACCTCTGGGCAGTCCCTTCTTTAGACAGTCCGTGCAGGGGAGGGCAGGGGAAATGTCCCTATTATCTAGCCTAAGCCTCATGACTGCCAGCCTCCGATCCTTCTGGTTTATAGCCTCTTGAAATATTCTGTGCATGTGTGAGACAGGTAAATTGCTGTTCTTCTCGCATCTGTTAACATTTTTTATTTCTGAACTCGTCTCGTGCTTATGTTTGCTTTACTTTTTGTGCTGTATATCCTGATTTTTACAATTTGCAAGTGTCTAGGCTTAGTAGCCTTCCCTTGGGAAAACAAGCCATTGTAAAACCCCAAAGAACCTGCACACAGTGGAATGGATGGGAAGAGGGGCTCAGTTTGTGATTGTACTTCTGTATGGCAGTAAGAAAAAACTGAGCCTTTGCACAGTCTGGGAGAACTGTGTTCATATTTACACTACCAAGCAAGGTGAAACAAGAAAAGGCATGTGTAAACAACATAAACTCCTGGAAAAGCGAGGACACCCACCACTGTTCATGCTGCCTTGTAAGGAACATTCCATACACACAGCTGTGCCACAGCACAGAGATGTTGGGCACACGTAACACTGAGCTGTATGTAGCCGGTTGCCTTCTCTGCACTCAGGGGGAAAAGAAAGCAAACACACTGATTTCAGTGCCACAGTCTGTAAATATTTCCCATCACTGATTTATCTGCCTGTGTTTAATCCCCTAGTGCTCCTGGAATGAAGCCATATGCTACTTTCTCCAGAATGCAGTGACTGCACCAAAGCCATTTTGGAAGGCAAAACAGACCCACACATTCATCAGTTTTCACCAGTGCAGACGAGAGGAGTCAGAAAGACCAGCTGATTTTTTGTGTTACTGCTCCTCCAGCTCTGGGCTGGCAGCAGATCACATCTTTTGCATATGCCAAGCAGCCACCAGGGTCTGCATCAGCATGATTACAGCCAAGGCAGGAAAGAGCAAAAGCTCATCCTTTGCTTACTGTGTGTCCCTTCTCCCTGCTCACAGGTAGTGGGATAGCAACCATGTCTCCTTACCTGGGCAATCCTCACCTTTCCCAGGGCAGGCCTCAGCAGCACCAGGAGTTTGAAGATTCCATTTTTGATCTTTGTCCCACCCATCTTTGCATCTGGACAGGAACAAACAATGGGATAAATTATCATGTGTGCTGCTACATTAAATGATATCGCTCACATAACTAGAGGAGGGGATATTGTTCCCTCAACAAGTGTATCTGTTCTTCAGCTTTTGCTCACAGGAAATCGACACAATATTGCCACAGTAAATTTTCAGCTTTTAACAGTGTCTACTCTCCACAAATGTTCTTCGCACTATAAAAATAATTGGCTCCTAAAGACAGGACAAGGAACAATAAAGGAGAGTTAACAATTTGGTCCCTGTGGCTTTGGGATTTACCTTGACAAGTGCTTTTAATATTTCATTATGATCATTATTTTTACATTTACTTATTAAAATGCTATTTTCCAAAAGAGTGACTGTGGGAGGACATTAGCTTCAAGGTAATAGAGCACACTTTATAACACCTAGCCCTTAACTCATGCACCAAGGAGAGCTTTGCAGTGCCCTGGGAAGGTAAGTATGGGGAGCATAACTGGATCAAATGATTGCTCAAGCACTCCCACAGAGGCTCACAAAAGATGGATTAAACCCATGGCTGTCTTTTCATCCATCAGGTTAAGTGACTTGGGCAGAAACAGTCAGTCAGAGTCAGAAACAAAACTGAAGCAAGCTCTCCTGCATCTTCACTTTTGCAATCTCACTCCCAGTCCACCAAACCTTTCCTGTCATCAGTCCACCTACCAACAGCACTTCCCAGGAGCTGCTGGTCCTTTGGAGGCACTTCAAAGGAGGCTTTTTTCTTTGTCTGTTTCATTTGAACTGTGAATTTTGCCTCAGAATTTAAGAAAAGAGGAAGGAGCAAGACCCACCATTTAGAATTTGTGGCAGTTCCCCCTCAGAGAGGCATGATAAGGTGGCAGCGGATTAGGTTTCCAGGACTGGCACAGCCCACCAAAGTCTTTACACTCCCCTAAACATTTGCAGCTTGTAAATTAAACACTTGCAGCTGGCAACACTGCAAAACCAAAGCAAAACCTATGGACAAGGAGCAGGTGGGCAACAGAAAATTTTCTATGCACTTCAGTGATGGCACCGAGCTCATAAAGGAAGCCCAGAGCTGTGGGCACTTCACATTCCAGGTGTTGGTGCAGGTATTACACAAAGGCAACACATGACAGTGCCAGTGCTCAGGCCAGGCTGCAGATTCCAGTCTTCTCTCCCAGGGGATCAGCCCACTAAGGATTTCCCAGAGTGCAGTCTACAGGCAGTTGAATGCTGCTTTAACTGCACAGTCCACAGAGGATGCAATATGCAGATAACAGTGAAAGGACTTTCTGAATCAAAAATAAACCTGGATCACCCTCAAGGTTTTGGGAACTCATTTAGCAGGCAGTAGACGTGTTATGTAAAAAAAGATCACTTGTTTCAGTAGCTGAATTTAAAAAGAAAAAAAATTCCCAAACACAACACAAGGTTTGCAGTGGATGTGAAACAAAGTTTTCAGCAAACCAGACCTCATTCATTTCAGGTCAAATGAAAACATTTCCTCTGATACAAAACAAAAAATCATATTTAATTCCATCCATTACCAGCTGAGCATTTCCTAACCCTCCTACAAACCACTCTCTCTATTTTCTCCCATAGAGGCTTGTGTCCAACTCTCAAGACTTCTCACCCCTCCTGGTGAGCAGAAATGGGGGACTGGAGTTTCCTGGGAGACTTCCTCGAGAAGGTGCACAAACACTCCACAGTGGTGGGGAAAGTCTGGCTGACCGTGCTTTTCATCTTCCGGATGCTGGTGCTGGGAACAGCAGCGGAGTCATCCTGGGGGGATGAGCAGTCTGACTTCATGTGCGACACGCAGCAGCCCGGCTGTGAGAACGTCTGCTACGACAAGGCCTTCCCCATCTCCCACGTCCGGTTTTGGGTCCTGCAGATCATCTTCGTGTCCACCCCGTCCCTGGTGTACATGGGCCATGCGATGCACACGGTGCGCATGGAGGAGAAGAGGAAGATGAAGGAGAAAGAAATAGAGGCCCGGGAGATGAGGAGCAGTGGCGACACATACTACCAGCAGAAGTGCTCCATGGCAGAGAAGGCTGAGGTGTCTTGCTGGGAGGAATCAGAAGGCAAAATCATACTGAGGGGCAGCCTGCTGAACACGTACGTCTACAGCATTTTGATTCGAACTGCCATGGAAGTGGCCTTCATTGTGGGGCAGTACGTGCTGTATGGGATCTTCCTGGAGACCCTGTACATCTGCCAGCGGGCGCCGTGTCCCCACCCTGTCAACTGCTACGTGTCCCGCCCCACCGAGAAGAACGTGTTCATTGTCTTCATGCTGGCCGTGGCGGTGCTCTCCCTCTTCCTCAGCCTGGCTGAGTTGTACCACTTGGGCTGGAAGAAAGCCAAAGAGAGGTGCTCCCGGTCCTACAAAGCCAGCCCCAGCACAGCCCCCAACAGGCTGGAGTCTGCCCCACAGGCAGAGAGGGCACAGATGTACACCCCGCCGCCGGATTTCAACCAGTGCTTGTCCAGTCCCAATGGGAAGTTCATCAGCCCCTTCAACAACAAGATGGCCTCCCAGCAGAACACAGCCAACTTCGCCACTGAGAGGGTCCACGGCCAGGAGGATGCTGCTGGGGAAGGGCCCTTCATAAAGTCTAGCTACGTGGAGAGTCCAGAGGTGGCCAGCGAATGTGCAGCACCCACCTTCCCCGAGAACTACTTCAATGAGAAACGCCGGTTCAGCAAGGCCAGCCGTGCCAGCAGCAAGGCGAGGTCAGATGATTTGTCTGTGTGACCTATCTCCAGCAGGGATGAGGAGAGGGAGCTGTCCCAGCACTCAGTGAAACTTCTGCAAAGTGTACTCCAGTCTCTCCCCCCCAACCTCGCTGTTTTTACACCCTCTCTCTATCCTTTCCAGGGAGCATCATTGTTGTACTGCAGACATCACCTCTCACAGCTCAAGGCAGGAGCAGCCACAGGCACTGAAGGGAGGCACCAGTCTTGGGATATGAAGCCCTCATCTGTATTTTCATCATGGGACCCACGTGGATTAGAGACTCCCCAGCCTTAGCCCGGTAGAGCCCAGGGCAGCAGACTCCCGAGGCTGCCAGTGGGAATCCGCTGTAACACTGCATTCAACAGACTGACTGGACCTCTACATCTTCTGTGCTCTCTATTCAACACTTGCAACATTAGCTCGGCAATCATACTGAGCTGAAGCTTCTCTCACCTGCAGGGAGCAGAAACACACCAGCAGGCTTTCTGAAAGAAAGATTTTTCTCATCTGCTTCATTTTGGCTCTTTCTAACCCTCCCTTTCTCTACCTGAGCCCAGATATTTTATACTAGTTTACCTACACAACAAATCCTACTTGAATTTTTTGATACTATGTATATAACAACTCTTCCTCATAAATAAGGACACCCGTGGTCCCCAGTGCACAGCTGCCTCATGTCTGGCATTGGAATCCCTTCCTCATTACTAAGTCAGCGCAGCAGACTGGCCCCAGGGAAATCACTTAGATGACCAGTTGATGAAGACTGGGGAATTTTCCTGAGATACTTGTGTCATCAATCCTAAGCAAGACATCCATTAACGGAAACAGAGACTCTCCTGTGAGAACAGACATCTTGCGACTATCATGTGGAAACAAAGTGGGTTTCCCCTTTTCGAAACTCATCTTTCAAGCAACCTGAATGCTGCTGAAAGGGTGCTGCCAGCTGTCCACTTGAGAGAAAAACATCCTCTGTTTATCTGCAGAAGAGGTACGGCCTGTGTCTTCTCACCAACCCACCAAAACACTTCAGCATCTTCTGCAAGCAGAGTCAGTCCTCCTCAGGTCCTGCACATCATTCAGCTCCTGCCTGCTCTCTCAACCTTGCCAGCCAGCACAAGTCAAGTTATTTGTCCCCACAGCAAGTCTCTGCACTGCCATCCTCTCCACTCCATCCCCAGCACACGTGGTGTCAGAAACCACCCATGGACTGGCTCTTTCCACTGCTGTAGCCTCTCAGAGTAGCCACTGGAGCCTGAGGCTGCACTGTGAGTCTGGTGGGTGAGGTGAGCAGGCAGCTCCCACCCAAGATACAATTTTTCAGTGCAGAGCTGACATCCCTCTGTCAGAGACACCTGCTAAACAGAGCTAAGCTTCTCCCTGTTGTTTACCCTGCGCTGCCCTTTCAGACACAGGCCACAGCTTCCCAACACTGGACTGCACAAGTGAATGGCCTGGGACCAGCTCATGAGGGGACTGAGCCATTCCCTCTCTTAGGATCACTGAAAGTGAATCCCTTCTCCTGATACACAGTTAGCTTTGGTACAGCTCCCTGTACACATAAATACAAGTTCACACTCAGATGGGGGAAACCATTTTTTTGTTTGTAAATTTTTATATATTTGTATTTTTTAATCCTGAAAAGACCTGTGTGTTTTCCTTAACATGAGATTTTAGTCGTGTCTAGGTTTCTCCTAATAAAGTTCTAACTCCACCTCTCCTTGTGGATGTTTCTCCTCTCACATAGCTGAGAATGAGCTGCTAGCATGGATCAGGCTGCCCGCCAGCCTCTGCTGCTCAGAGATCACAAAAATTCCCATTGCCAGAGTGGCAGGAATGAGGGAAAGGTTTGGCCAGGGGGATAAATAATAAACATAGGGAAATGATTGATTGACTGGCTAACAGAACCCAGCCCCCCACGCCCTCCCCCCGCCCCAGCTCCCCTGCCTGCCTCTGCATTACCAAGGAAGGAGGAGTTGGTCAGAGAGCAGAGTTTCCATCCTCTTGCAAACGCTTGCTCCCTGCATATCCTAGCACACTTCTGTACCCAGAGAGGCCACCTGGGATGTGAAGCCAACTCAGCAGGAAGAGCGAAGCAAAACCTGTTCCCCAAGCATCTGATTCCTTGTCTGTGCAGTAACAGAGCCCTGCAGTCTTTTTAAGAGACAAGACCTTGAGAGAATCCACTGGTAACTATCTCTGCATCGTTCCTGTGGGTACTCAAATCTCTTAAGATGTATTTGCCCAGCCCAAAGAAATTCCTTTTCTTCCCCCAGCTATGTCTTTCCTCTGAAATACACCCTTTACTCTCACTTTCCAACTTTCACAGGCTCCCTCCTTCTGACCTTGGATCCCCCCTGTCCACCCAAAGGAAGTGCCCTTCCTCCCTTTCTCCACACAATCGCCGATCCCACGGGATTCTGCAGGCTGGGAAGCTGAAGACCACTAAAGTTCTGGGTCCCAGCAAGGAGCCTGAGAAGGGGCATAAAGAATGAATCCAGAATTCAATGAGGACACTGGGACATAACTGCATTAGAAACTACAGGGACCCTTTAAGATTAAGGAGCCTTGGTTTGGGGGTTTTCAGCCCGGGAGTGGAGATGCCACCTGAGCACCCACAGTCCCACAGTGCAGCAAGAAGGCAGGATTGGTCCTGCAGGCCTTGGGTTTTTACCTGGCATGTGCACAGCCCTGAGCATGCCTGTCCCTTAGGGTGCCACCTTGCTGCCAGAGACAGGCAGTGAGGAACTCAGGAGCACTCCCCCAGGGAACACTCGGCTGCTGAGTGACATTAATGTTTAGTAAAGCCACCCAAGCAGGAACACAGACCTTGTTTAATAAACTGTTCTTGGTTTAAAACAAGCAGTAGCCCAAACTTTAAAAACTCTGCCCCACAGTCTCTACTGGAGGGCAAGGCAGAGCTGGAAAAAGAGGACAAGGATCTCCTCTGTGCTGTCTTAGACCTCTGTGATCCAACCATGTTCACAGGTGGGGTTTTGGTGATGTTTGAAACCGGAGGAGCACAACCATCCCAGCTCTCTCTCATCCTAGAGACTGCAAGTATCAAAGCAGATGATTTCCCTCTGCCACTCATTTCTTAATGCCTCCATGGCTCTGTCTTCTAGGTATAACAAGTGCGGGATATTTGATGGATGGATGTTTGCATTACCTGACAGACCATAAACTTGTGATTCTTGGAACCCACTGTCAAGGCTGGCCAGGCTGTCACACCACAATAGGAGCACATTTACTTCAGGCTGGCCTGTCCTTTCAGACAAATTTAGTATATATTGCTTTGCACCAGATGGAAGGATAGACAACCTTATAGTAGTGACCTGAATCAACATTACACATTATATTCAGTCCTTGGATAGGCATTCAATCTTTAAACAGCAGCATTACAAAGACAATGCTCTGAGACAGAGAAAAGAGGAAACATAAGAGCTTTTCATTCTGTTCTTGCCCCTCTTTTCTCCTGTCTGACCTGCTGGGACTGCTCAGACCCCCAGAACTCTGAATTCTCCAGCAGCAGCTGGAACCAACATTTGACAGAAACACCATCCCCAGTCGTCTCCTTGGTCAGCACACTTCAAACCATTTCCTTCTCTAGCTGGTGTCTGAAGGAGCCAGAAGTCAGTTCTGATCTATAGCCTTGTGCTGATCAGCTGCTGAGCCTGAGATAGGAGGATAGAGAAATATGTTTCAACGAGCCTTTAAAACAGAAATACTTAATTCTATAAAAGGAAAACCTATATTTAAAAATACATAGAATGCCAAAGCTAATAAAATACTGAACTGAGCAAGGTCATGCCTCTGAGTTCCTCTCCACGAACAGCATAGTGGGACAGCTGAGCAGGCTAAGGGAAATTTGAGGAGAGAAATTGAAAGAGAGACTCAAAAGTAATGGCTGTTCTAGAGGACATGGGTCAAACCAATTTTTTCCTCTTTCAGAACATGTGGACAAGACAATACTCTAGCAAATTCAATGCTAATAATGTTTCAGACTGTTAGAAGGAAATAGCTAAGATGACAGAATACACAATCTCCCTCCAAACACTTTTCCATGCAACATCGCTGAAGCCAAGGAATTAGGAAAACCCAAATCCCAAAAACCCAAAGCACTGTGTGTTCATAGGACTGAGACCATGCTTGACTGGACTGCAAACAGCCAAAGTACAAAGAAGGCAGAAATTCAGAACTCAAAAAGTCAGCGTGGCACAGCAGAGATCCTGACACACAGCAATATCAGGCACTGCAGAGCATCATCCCTGCTGGCACTGCTGCCTCCTGGGAAACCTGGGACTAACAGGCACAAAGGGAGCTGCTGATCCCAGGGGAGCTCCCCTGGGAGGCTCATGGCAACCACGCAGTGTGGCCAGAAGGATGGCCAGGCTCTGAGTGCCCCTGAGGGAATCCAGCACCTCCTCCCAGCAGGGTTACAGGAGGAGATCCTGTGCAGGGCTGATGGCAGGTGCTGCACACATTTGTGAATAAAGCACATTTCAGTGATTCAGGTTAGCAGCAGCACCAGAGGTATGGATAGACTGAGAATGAGGATGGAGAGTGGCAGCTCTGTAAGATACACTTCGTAGGGGGAAAAACTGTGACTTTGAAGTGCAAAATTAATAGCTTTGCTTTTGCCTGAAGTGTTCATTGCTTATACGGCCTAGATGATTAAAGATCTTTCTGGGGAGCTCGGGAATTGTAATACCATACATATATAACTTTGTCATGAAAATCTGATGACAGAAAAAGAAAGCGGATCAAATGAGCTTGTAAGACTCACTGTAGCCAAATAATGCACAAATGCTTCATTTTTCCTCCAGTCAACATTGATTCACATTTTTAAAAATGAATTTGCTGAGGCCACATTCACATACCACCACTGGTTTCCCACAGACATTTGAGCAATTGAGTTTGACGGGCAACAGAGTTCTCAGAAAGTAAATGTCAGTCAAGGAAACCAAATTTTAAATTCATGTGGGCCAATATCCACCCCAGAGGCAGCTCTGCATTCCTCTAGCCCTTGGGAAGCATGAAGAGTATTGTGTAACCAATCCAGTGCTGTGTATCCAATCACAAACCAAACAAAACACCTCCACTGGAGACTTTATGCAATGAATACTCACCAAAAGACATTTTAAGGATGGTTAAATGCATTTAGATTAGTAAAAGAAAACACCTAAGACAACCATGATGTATTGCCTGGTGGAAATGATGGTTACTTCAGATGTACTTTTAGGTCCCTTCCGCCTGTTCCTGGGCATTAGAATCCTTGATGCCCATGCAGGAATCCCACAGAAGGATGGATGTGGACAAGGGGTGCAGAGGACTCTGACTTCTCTGCTGCTCATGGAGTTCTCCTGAGAAGGTTCAACAGCTTCTCCACATGAACACTTTTCACCCTTTCGTGTACTGGAACAGAGGGTTTTGTCCTTCCCTTTCCAGCCCTTACACTTCCCAAGCACAAGGTGTCCAAAGGATGGCCACAAGGATGGTCATGGGTCTGGAAGGGAAAGTTTATGAGGAGCAGCTGAGGTCACTGGGTCTGTTCAGCCTGGAGAAGAGGAGACTGAGGGGAGACCTCACTGCAGTCTGGAACTTCTTCATGAGGGGAAGAGGGGCAGGCACTTATCTCTTTGCTCTGGTGACCAGTGACAGGACATGCGGAAGCAGCATGAAGCTGAGTCAGGGGAGGT
Source organism: Pomatostomus ruficeps (assembly GCA_013400735.1). Lineage (NCBI taxonomy): Eukaryota > Metazoa > Chordata > Aves > Passeriformes > Timaliidae > Pomatostomus > Pomatostomus ruficeps. The sequence continues at coordinate 31,019 of VYZT01047595.1, forward strand.
TTAGGTTGGATATCAGAAAAATGTTTTTCACCCAGAGAGTGGCTGGGCACTAGAACAGGCAGGGCAGTGGTCACAACACCAACTTGACAGAGCTCAAGAAGTGTTTGGACAACACTCTCAGGCACAGGATGTGACTCTTGGGGTGTCCTTTGCAGGGCCAGGAGTTGGACTTGACGATCCTGATGGGTCATCAGCATATTCTATGATTCTATGAACACCCTGCAGCACCAGCATAAAACCCGCTCTCCTGTCCTCTAACATGCCACGCTTCATAGCCAACCTATTAACACAAACCCACTGGTCTCTGGGTGAATAAAAGCAATCACTCCACGTATGTTGGGAAAAAATATTCCCCCAGAGCAAGTTAGAAAGTAAAACCCAGAAAAGCTGCAATATTTACGTATTCCTTTAAAATTATTCCCGGACTGAGGCCTGTAGGACTGCTACATTAAGTCACTCTCCTCCCTCGAGGTGGCTACATTTTATTAGAAAATTAAGCTTTTTTTTCTCTTTTCCTTTCTGTATTACAAACTCTGTTCAGCTGATGCATGATAGGGAAGAAAAACAATCCCACTGCAGCATTCGCAGGAGCCAGACCAACTCTGCTGAAGACCCCTGCTATTTTTTGAGAGGACTTCTCCACCTCTTGGGGCTGGATCACAGCAGGGAGCTGCTCAGGGATTACTCAGAGCCGGGGTTTGTGACTCATTATTCATATGCAAAAGCTCCTCTTTACGATAAAGTTGTTTTAGACAGGAAGGGGTAAAACAGATGGGGCCAAGCTAGGTGTCAGAATGAACTGGTGGGGACCCACAAGAGAATTAAATTTCATGTTCATATTGGACATGAACCTAATCTTAAGAAAGCATGTCAGTGATGGCCAGCCACATGACAATATAAAGAATGCAAAAATCACATCAGAAGATTTTCCTAGAAACTGGGTATGGGCAATGACATTTTATATCAGCAGCCTCAGCAAAACCCAACAATCTCATATTCAGTTGCATGCACGGTTTCACTAGAAATCATGTTAACCACCAGCTCCTACCCTTAAAAGGAATCAGATTAGCAGCAAGAGGCAAGCCTGAGGTCAGAAATTGCTGCTATTTGTTTGGGTTTTGGAGTAAATGCCATGCCAGCTCTTCAGCCTGGGAACAAAGTTTGAGGTTGAAAAGTGCTTCTGACAGAACCAGTTTGATGTGTGCCAGGCTACAGGCAAGACTTTTCAGAAACAAGTGTCTGAAATTAGCCATTGCAAAATTGTGTAGTCCAGTGAAACCATGTTTTCTTTCCCACCTTGCTTTTCTTCCACTTCAGTCCAGATTCAAGAAAGCACTTAGGAACACATGCATAGCAAAAATTACCTCATCTTTGCTGCATATTCACAGAAAAATGCACTTTTTTTCAATTCATATTCATTTTTTGCATTCATTTCAACTGATTTTTTTCAACCCTTACAGATCACGAGGACTTTTTTCTCACCTGTTTTTTTTTTCTCTGAAATTAAGTTTTGGAATATTTTTTCCCTCTGTGGCCTTGTATTTTCTTAGGATATAGTTGCACTTTACTCTCCCTATTTCTAGCTTCACCAGATTCATCTCTGACATCTCCAGAGAAATGCCAAATTTGAGGACTTTCTGAAAAGTTCATTGGAGTACCCAGTCCTAAATCAACAATAAAGACATTCATTACATGAAAGAGAGCTCAGAATAATCCTCACTGATTCCTGATGGATATCTCTGACCACTCAAGCACATCACTGTGAGGTACCTGAGAGCTCCAGATCAGCAACGGAAAAAATCTGAGATACTTTATCCCTCTTCCTGCCCTAGTGCACACCTGGCACACTCCAAAGTACTCTTCCCACACCCCAAATCAGGGCTGCCATCATACCAGGTGCATTTCTAAGCAAGCAGCGAGGCTGCAGAGCACACCCACCTCAGAGGATGACGCCTCCACAGCATCTCAGACACAAACGCAGTCACACACAGGCTTGGCTGCTCCGTGCTTTCATGCCGTGTCATCTCTGCAGCTTGCTCTGTTTTGCTTCCCAAGACAAAGGTGAGAAGGATTTTAATCCTGATAAGCGAGTTCTTGCAAAAGGAACAACATTTCTGACAGCTGACTGCACTTCTAGCAGAAGCACTCTTACAATGAGAACTATTACTTTAATTAACAATTGGAAACCACAGTCTAGGGATGAGGTAATTTCTAATTATTGTGATGGGATTTTAAAAGGTGTGCAGTGGTACTAATAGAAGTTACTGACCCCATTGGAAATTATTGAGTAAGGTCCTCTCCCCTACACTAAGCAAACAGCCAGACCAGTCACCCCAGCATTAAAAACTACAAATCTGTGAAAAATTCACTGTGTTTGATACATTGCAGCTCATGATGACTATTTTTTGTCCACAGTGCTGCTGTTTGTTTCAAACCATTTAACAATATTCATTAGCTCCTCACTTCAAATTAGGGTAATTGAAAATAAGAGAACACGCAATAAAGTTTTTTACTGAGGGAGAAGTGCTCCATTCCCTCCCCTGACTCAGGTGTTGACTCTGTTGACTTGCAGTCAGGCTTTACCAGGAATCTTTCTTCAAAAATGCCAAGTGCATCACGAAAATTGTTGTGCTGCCTCTTTCTTAAAATCTCACCATCACTGGAAATTTTAAATCATGTTTCTCTTCCCATTTAGTCTATTTATTTACAAGGGAAGAATATTAAACTCCGATACCAAGACTGTTGTGCCTCTGACCCTTTTTTATGGCTGAAAGTACAGATATCGAAGCCCTAGAAAAACCCGTGTGTGTCAACAATCCTCAAAATTAATACTAAAACATAGTCTTACAACAAAAACTATGTCAGCCATACCATTGTCTGGGATACTTCAAATTCTTCCTCTGCAGGAATCTCAGTTACCCGCATTAAATGACTCCCAATTGAGACGTGAGAACTGGCAGCAGCATAAATACCCACAGAGCACTGGCTGGTACAGCTGACAGCCAGATGGGATCAGAACAGCAGCAAAAGATAACACTGAGCCTGGACAAGCGTCTCAGGCACCAGCCTGGAAATTTGGAGAGTGCCCTCAGGTTCCTACTCCAACAAGTTTTATGTCTGACAACAGGCCTGTCGTCCTTGCCTTTGCCTGCCTGAAATTCCCACCTGAAAAAATATAGTGGCCCCTGCCTCCCACTAAGGAGGTGATGAGAGCCCACACGAATGCCATGACCTGAGACAGGCAATGGCTGTACAGGGGAACCAGAATAAAAAAGCTTTGTGTCTTCAGAAAAATCAGTTGCAGGGGAAGGCAAATCAGGATAAAAGAGTTTAAACTCTGTGTTCTGCGCTACAGGTATGGCACACTATATGTGTACCCATGCAACATGCACAAAAGCAACCCAAACATTTCCATTTTGTAATAGCAGTGTTTTCCTAACCATAAGGGTCTGGAGCTGTCAGAAAAGACCTGACGGAAAGGTCGTATCTGTCATTCAAACAGCTACTAATATGGTTTGAAAAACAGCTGAGCTCTTGCATATACAAAGCCTTCTGCATGTACTTTTGCTACCTCACAGCCTTCCTGGAGAGACAGGGAAGACAAGGAAGACCTGTCAGAAGATAATCTGAGTTTGAACGGCCTGCTGAATGCAGTATGAGAAACTACTCTGACTTTGATTCAGCTCGAGTTCCCAGTGCTCCCTCCACACTTCTCACTGTGCGTCAGGACCCAGGTCCAAGTTAATTTACCTTCGTGTTTTGAATTAGTGTCTGCTGCCTGCATACCAATGTTTTGTTTGCAGCCAGCATTCTAACAGCTTTCAAAACCTGGGAAAGCTCTCTGAAGAGATGCAGCTCACTCCTTCCAGCACTGTTGCATGAGCTGGGTTCCTGTGTGCAGTTGCCTGTTTTGCCATGGATTCTCAGCAGCACCAGGACACTCCATTAAATCTCCTCCCAACACCATGGCTGGTGTTTTAAATCTCTCTCCTGGCTGGGCACCGGGAATCATCAGGATGTGTGCAGGATTTCACCAGGGAATGGTGCAGATTAAAAACTGCAACTTGCTGTGTTCTACATGGATGGGATAGACTACCAAAATATGGACCATAAAGTTAAGAGGGGATAACTGGGTATTTCTTAAAATTATCAACTGCTGCTTTGTACTGGATTTCTCTTGCTGACTGCATGTAATAACAATATGCATGCCCTTTGTTTATGAATGTAAAAAAACATGGCGTATCTCATCTCTCTGCTAGTTCTTGACACAAGAAGCATTCACCCTGTGATTCTGCAACTGGTGTCACCCCAGATGTGAAGACTACCTAACCTCTGCCATAATTCAGCTGGTTTTATGCTTCCTCAGGGCTGGTGGTGGGGAACTAAGTGCTGTTAGCTCCCTGACATTTTACACCGTCCAGTGCCTGTATCAGTCTGATATGCAAAACAGCTTCTGCTTTTGACCATATGAAACACATCGAAGAGACCTGCCACACATTTGCAGTTAGGTGCTGAAAAATAAAGTGACAACACTCAACATCTGCTTGAAAAAAGCTCTTGTTTAGGCCAACAAGTCTGATTTCCACAAACCTGTAAGGGAAAATGTAATTTTTTAAAAAGTTCTTGGGTTTTTTTGAATTTTATTTTATTTTTTCCAGGGTATGAGTGCTGCAGGACCAAGAATAGAAGGATGAGTTATAAACCTTTCAAAGAAGAGATTTAGCATGGAAATTCTGACAACCATCAATGTGAGCAATGCCGCCAGGCACCACTCGCAATCCACAGCATCTTTCAAACCTGTCGGGGGTTTTTAGAAAGGGCTAAAAATAAATTCAGAAATGCAGCAATATATACACACACACACACACGCATATTATTGTTCAAAAAAAGAGCAGGTGGTCCTGCCAGCAGTGTAAACACAGATGACTCCTGAAAACAGCTAACAAACCCAGCTGAGCAGCCTTTCCTAGCCATGCAAGCTGCACTTTCAGAGCTCTCCTTGAGTTCTTCCAGCCAGAATCATCTGGGATCCGGACTCTCTGTCATGACAAGGCCTGGGTACTTCCAAGTGTCTTGATTTCCTTCACCCAACGTACTCACACAATTCCACTCTCCTGACCTCCCACACATTATTGCCCTTCTGAAAATAACACACATGGAGCAGCTGGTGGGGCCAGAAATGTCTTAAATGTAAATAGCACAAGTCCCTGTTTTCTAGCTCCCCACCACTTGATCTGACGCCTATCCTCATCTAACAAAGAGGAGAATTTACTGTAAGGGAAAAAGATCAGGGCACTGCAGACAGCCCAGAAGGATTTAAACAAGCAAACGTGGATGGCAGCATGTTGAAACCCATCAAGTCCCTTACTTGCAGGGAACGTGAAGAAGAAAATGTGAAGCAGTCCTGGAGTCTCAAAATTTATCCAAAAAAAAAAAAAAGAAGCAACATTTCACCCCAGATTTCAGTTATGTCTCCTCTGCTCACCACAGGAAGAAGACTTATGTCACAGGCTGAATCACACACATAAATCCTTCTGCTTGGTCACTTCTCTCTGAGTATGAAAGCATAACAAAACAACTTTGCCAGGAATCCTCTGTAAGGCTCAACATCATGTCATTGTAGCCCTTCTCTCCTGTCTGTTTTGAAAAAAAGCAAACGTAATTTAGACTTGCACCATCTCCTTTTTCATTTCATATCATCCCAAAACATTTGGTTTAATACAAATGCCCTTGGTTTAATATATATTCACAAAAAGTAAATGAGGTGATAAAGCTTAAAAGTGCCAAATGGTTTAGTGCTGCCACAGGGGAGCACATCTGCCACGGCTTCGGAGCACTGAGCCCTGGGACACAGCATCTCGGGCACGGTGGCAGCCTGGCAGCTCTCCCACCACACCTGGACTGCACAGGCACGGAGAGTCCACCTGATATGGCTGGGAACAGCTTATCCAGCTTGCTTCTGGAGGCTCCTACTTCCCTCAGCCTTTCTGTGCAAGGGAAAAACACTCTTTCAGAGCTGAAGAGAAAACTGGCCTGCTGTTCTCCCAGAACAGCACATAATTGAGTCGGCATGATGTCGCAGACTACCAAATGCAGCAGATGGCTGCAGGCACCATCCAGTTTAGGATGACAAAGCTGGAACAAAAGAAAAACAGAAGGCAGGGAATGCATCTTCTGCACTGGGTTACAGGGTAGGGGAGGAACCCTGGCATCGTCGGTCCGTCGCCAGCACGCAGCCGGCTTCCAGCTCTCCTGCTGCCACACCGACAATGACCAAATGCCCAAGCCTGGCAATGACAAAGGAAAGTGATGGAAAGCCACATCTTCCCAGGCAAGAGGCAGGAAACTACCATCTGATAACCTCTTTCTAGAAGAAAATCTCTAAAAATGTCCTCATGATACCAGCCCTAATTACAACAATCCCGACTTCCAGGACTCTCCCACATAACCTGCAGGAAGTCAAAAATTAAATTACGACCTGCAAGTATGGACACAGATCATTTCACTGCTGGAAGGTAAAGCACTGATGTGAAAGCATGCAGAAAATGAGACAAGATGTGTAAGATCTCTACACTGTACCGTGAATGGTGTCTTGCAGGGAGGGATTGGTCTGCGGAGGCATTTCGGTGTTTATTTTTGCCAATTCCACCCCAAAGGATCACAGACTTTAGGAGTGGAAACATTCCTTCCATTTCCCCAGGCGCCTTGCCCACAAAGCAGCTGGCTACAAGGTTCACCACAACAGACAGACTGGGGTAGACAAGAGTGGTATGGCTCTCACTGGCTGAAGCAGGGGGTGTGTG